>BMAT01011347.1:243201-263369 GCA_019649035.1 Elysia marginata
GATGAAAAAGTGAAAATTCAGGTAAAATATCACATAAATAACAAAAAAACAGTGGGGCTAGTGAAAACGCAGCCGCCGGCGCGAGATCAACTCACTTCTAGTGGGTTTGTATACATTTCTGCCAAACTATACCGGCCTAAAGCTATATTTGTGCAGCTGTAGTTTGTTTGAAAATCACAAAATTTTTCATTTGGTATAGGGCATTTTAGATTATTTCCGGAACTGGAACTCATTTAAAATATAAAAACAGGAAGTTCCAGCTGGGGGTTTCAGCTTTCCATCACTGCCCAATGTCAGCTGCTAAGCATACTGCTAGATCTCTACCACAGTGTGATAATAGCCTAGCCCTATACCTAAGGTGGTGTAAAACTGGTTTTAAAGGATAACAAGTATGTCCACGTTAGATTTAGGGCTCCATTGTATAATTTTACATGCCTGTTAAACAACTTTTCTCTCTGTTTTATTTTGCTAGGAAAACGTTTGATTCTCTTATGACTTTTTTGCAGCTTTGTTATTGTAATAAAGCTAACTTTCATCTTGACTTTAATGAAATTTAGTTGGAAAAATGAATCTATTCCACCACTTATATATATTTTCTTTTTTTTGTTTGTTTGTTCCAGACGCCAAGAATCCTCGCAGTTTCCACCTACAGAGATTACAGTGGACTTTTCACATCTGAAGCTCCCACTGTGGAGGTCAACACAGAAAAAATTGAGAAAACTAAGCCAGCTGAGAAAGCACCCACTTTCCTTCCTGAGTAAGTTAAAAAGAAAAAATTAGTATTAGTACTTAACCCTCTGTCTTCGAGTCCACATGTGGTGCGTGGGTGCAAAAGTAGTTTCGTGCTGTAATCACCTTCTGCACATGAACCGACTGACAAGGAAATGTCTCAATTTACCCTTATGGTAAAGTACCTTGACACACTTGATCCACGTACCATACATGATTACAGCATGAAATTATTTTTGCATCCACGCAAACACCTGTGAACTCAGAGACTACTCGGTCAGCTTTCCTACTGACCGTATTTTAATAGTTTTTATTCCCCCCCGCCCCCAAATCCTGGCAAAACATGTCCAAAAATTACGGAGACAATGCATTAACGTAGAGACAATGTAGACTGCAATAAAATCTGACTATTATAAGCCTAAGGCTTTTTATTAAAATCTAGCTTAACTTCAAATAGAAAACCGAGAGACAAGTTTGGCGTGAACATTTTAAAGAGGAACTCTAAAGTTTTTGGCAGACTTGTAAATGTTGACAAGGAACGGAAGAATATGATGAAAATAAGGAGAAGAGGTATAAAAGTATTTTGTTCAAAAGACACTTTGTTCCTTTTTTTGCTAGCTAGTGGGTTTGTTAAACATTTTTTAATTTACCAAGCAGATATAAATCATTCGAGAGTAATGAAACACATTTTTTGTTTTGTTTTGCTTTTTTAAGTAGTATAGATTACTGTTTTTCCTTTAATGAGAACCGTCATTTACACCGTTTACATTTCAATTCTCATGTTGAAGACTTGTTTCATATTTTTTTTTGTTCTGCATTGGTGCTCATTTTTTATTTTGGTTCCAATCGGAAAACCATGGTGTTTTTAAATTGATTTTTTGGGTCTCTACTTACATGAATGACTAAATAGTCAAAGTGTAGGTGAAAGGTTAAAGTGTTAAAAAGGAGATACTATATCATGCAATGTCATGGTTTTATAATAAGATTTATTTCATTTTATACTTTATGCTTTGTATCTTATGAAAACTAAAATATTTTTTTAGCATTCCCCGTGACCACTGGTTTTCAACATAATTTGTGTGTTTGTTTGTTGTTTTGTTACAGAGAAATTGATGATGAAGATGACATGCTGTACGGAGACAGCTCAGCTAATTTACCTCGAGCGACTGGAGACTTTGCTGCAGAAGTAGAGCAAGAAAAGTCAGTATTTTAATATCAAATTGAACAAATTATTTTTGTACAACTTGGTTAAGTCCATTTTGAGAACTGTCGAATAAATGGCCAATTTTCAGTTTGTTTAGTCTCTTTTGACCATTTGAAAACAAAGGGAAATGAAAGACTCTTGGATATGTGTCTGATTTTGGCACCCTGAGATTTTAACACAAATGGAATTTTTATATTCTTTTATAGATTTTGGGTAGATAACAAACTGGATTGAATCCAGTTTTACAAAAAAAAATTGGCTCTTCAGTTACAAAAAGATTAACACCATACTTAAACTAAACTGTTGTGTGTGGTACGGCAGGCAAAGAACCTCTTCAGATCACTGCCCCTTTCAGTTTCTGAGAGTGTCTTTTAAATTTGATAATCCTTTTATCATGCTATAGACTTTAGCACTTTGTTGTCAGAGTGGGGTACTTTGAGACAAGAGATATGTAAGACCTTGTCGTCTCAATAGAGCTTTTGGATAGTAATCTGTAAGAGAAGTCATGTTTTTTAAAACATATTGTATTCTAAATCAATAGTACAACAAAATGTGCATGAGCTTATTGCAAATCTAATTAATGTTTATTGTAACAATTTTATGAAGTGTGAGCTATTTAAAATCTACATAAAAATGTAAAAAGTATGAATAGATGTTCAACTGCTAAATATGTATACAAGTGATAGAAAAAAAAATAATTCAAAGAGTGTAAATTTTCGATTTTTCTATTACATGTAACATTTTTTGTAGATCTGATGTTTTTTTCTTAAGCTGATAATCTTTCATTTTTTTTTAATGCTTCTGAGATCTGTGAAGTGCAGTTTTAAGAGAAATTACGAGGCTGAGTTATTTTTAAAGTTATTGATTATTCTCAAGTGTTGATTTTTAAATCATCCTTTTATCATGAAGCATAATAACACAGAATATGATTTAAAAACAAAATGATTTTCCCCTATAAAGCAAATTTAGAGAGCTTTCCAGTTTTGTGTATGTCTGAAAACTGTTCTCATTATGAGATTGGTCCATGTGTTCTTCTAAAGGCTCAATCAGTGCTGTAATGTTCATAAAAAAAACATAGGCAAGCTGAAATAAAGAAATAAGTTTTTGAGTTCTCCTTCCTTTTAATGAGTTTAAAACTTAGATTCATTCTTCAATGCATTTCCTCAAGGAGATAAAATTTAGGTGTCTGATAAAAACATAATTTATTTCAGGACTTTACCAAAGAGCAGAGAAATCAAAATGACATCTTGGTTATTGATCTCCAGAGAAAACGGAGCACTGGAGGTATTACTGCCCCTGTTTTATCTAAACAGAATACTGAAAATCCTACCTTATCAGCTATTTTTTTTTAAGTGAATAGGAAATGTTTTTTTCCTGTGAGACATGCTTGTTTCTTCGTACTTTATTTCAAAATTAAATACTTCTTTACATACCTAAAAAGTGTTTACATTCCTGTTTTAAACAGATATTTCTTAAAATTTAAAAAAAGAAAATATTTTTTTTTACCTTTCAATTGCCTGAATTTTAGACTTTGTAACAGAAGCAGCTGTTTTCTATAAATTTAATTTGCTGTTTATTCCAGATTTATACGCTTCCCGAATGCAAACTGGTTTACTCAGTAAAAAGTTTTCCTTTAGGCCAAAGAACCCTTGTAGATAGTGGCCCACAGTTTGATCCATCAAAGAGCAGGTAAGCTTAGAGTCATATTTTTTATCCAAGTGTTTGCTGGCTTTGAATTACCACTCTCTTAACATTTATTCAATTAAACTTAACGGAGTTAGGACTAATAATATGAAAAATAAATACAGTTTTTCTTTTCTTAAAGAATTTCTTGAAATCATCAAAATGTTTTAAAAATGGTATGGCAAAGGTAAGCTATATAGAAAAAAAGTTATGTCGTTTTCTTTTTTCCATCAAACGAATGTAATGTTTTAAAATAGAAAGAAAATTGATCAAGGAGTAGAATGAGTTTCATATGTTGTCATTTTGTTGTGTTTTTACTTTTATTTTTGTTTATAAACCTCAAATAACCTGAGCTTTCTAGTAGTTATGAATTCATATAAATGTCCAACTCCTTTTCAAGCAAAGAGTTTAAGAGGCAATATATTTGAGCTATTACAATGCTTCTTTTAATTTTTTTTTTGTATTAACATTGGCAGCACCTCTGATAAACAACAAAACCTTGGTGAAATGCCTACTGTGAAGGAGATACAAATGTTTGGGCTGGGTCACAACAGATCAAGACCTTATCTCATGGTAACTTAAAGCTTTCTTCTCTCCTCTGCTAATTTTATATCTTTACAATATTTCATTCATTTAATTGCGCATTGGCTGCCTGCGCTATTTATTCTTATTTATAATGAGTTGCTTAGTGCATGAAAATAAAACATGAAACCTTTATCACCCTATTTTTATCATGGATGTATACAAACGATGACATCAGCAAGGAGTCTCTTAGCATAATGTAGCTTTTCACATAAATTTTTAACATGAAAATTTCTGCATTAGTGCTAAAAATTTATTAGACGACTAAACAATGTCGCAAAAATAATATTCTAGGCAGCTTATTAGTTTTCCAAATGTTTTGCCAAAACGCTAAATATGGAATAATGAAAAATTTTTGCTTCACTGCTAAAACAATGTGATTTATTGAAAATCTTTTTCTCATTCACTTTTTGTAAGGCCCGAGTAGATGAAGACCTTCTAATCTATGAGGTGTTCAGGCGCAGCCCGGCGACATCCGGAGCAGAGATGAATTCTGGTCATCTTCAGATTCGCTTCCGCAAGGTCTCCCACGGATTAATTCTGCGAGAGAAGAAAGCACAGGCTTCGCGTGCCAGGAAGGCGGCTGGGGGTGCAGGGGAGGCAGGGGAGGATGAAGAAGAGCCCCCGGATGAAAACACCCCGCCTGATCACACTCAACAGCTGCGCTACTTCCAAGATATATCTGGCTACTCTGGGGTAAGTAAAAGACTAAATGCAAGATATATTTGTTTACTGTGGGGTTAGTAAAAGACTAAATACAAGTTATATTTGTTTACTATGGGGTGAGAAAAAGACAGGATGACATTCAGGTCAAACTGAGAAGGATTGGTTTCAAAACCTGATGAAAAATTTGCACCTTTTATTCATCTCTCATCTAATCTGTCAGACAAAGTAAAGGTTTGATTAAGTTACTCAGAGCCATGCCCCATCAGTTAAGAAAACAAGAAAAAATTGTCCTTTAGCAGTCAGTTCGAAATTCACTCTAGGGTCCAAATGGCTTTTGTGCATTTTGCTGCCTCAAAAACCTTCAGATACCAATTTGACAGCCTGCTGTTTTTAGTGGAGGAAGTTGAAGGCATTTAGGTTTCTTTCATTTGAAACATGAATGTTAAAAATAGTATTAATTTTATTTGTAAAAAAAATTATAATTAAATAACCCAATAATGAGTCTTGACAACAAAAAGTCCCTTGAGAACGAAATGAAAGCAAATTGATGGAAAGCCAAAATAAAAGTGAAAATTAGTCTTACTTGCTTTTGAAAATTATCATATAGTTTGGGGTCTTTCAATCAATGTCAATTTTAAGTTTTAGTAAAATCTTCAAAGGTAAAAAAAACTATTTACTATAGATCCTGCAAAGGCTATTTTTTGTTTTGTTTGAATAAGTTATTTAATAAGTGATACAGGGCATGCTTTTATCTGTATTTTTCTTATTCTTTTCCTGTTTCTGCTTCTAGGTGTTTGTCTGTGGACCTTATCCCCACTGGATATTTATGACCAATAAAGGCTCTCTGAGGATTCATCCGATGGGAATCGATGGTTGGGTCACATGCTTTTCTCCATATCACAATGTTAATTGTCCTAAAGGGTTTCTGTACTTCAACAGAAAAGTAAGAAAAATATCTTCCTTATATTAATGTATTTACTCTTGTAGAGTTAAATTTACTTTATTTTATTGTATTTTTACACCTTTAATACCTCTTAGTTTGTCTTGTGATCCCTTCAAATAAGTCGAAAGCCAGAAATTTTAACATTGAGAAAACATCTTTTGAAAATACATTCTAGTATTTTAAATCTTAGAACCCTATCAGGCTCTGGCAGCGGCCAGTGGTTTTTGATAGGGCAGTTTTTACCTTCATGCTGGCATCATTTTTTTTCATTCATTTTTCAAAGCATATTTACTCTTTTTTGAAGATGATAATATTGCCTATAGGTATAAATTATGTTATAGCTATAAGAAATTATACTTCTAGCCTAAGATAACCAAGTGTGTTTCACCAAAAAAAAAAGGATTTTTGCAAGAAAATAACTCAATGAAATACACCCCCAAAAATCAACTTTATACAATTTTTTATCTGAAAACTGTACTGTGAAAAACATCAGTGCTCTGCTATGTTGAAACTTTGACATACAGCTCAGTTGGACTGGTTGCGAAATAATTGTCTTTGGCAAAAGTTGAAATTTTTATGCTTATATACGTAGTTCCTGAATACTCCTTTTAATCATATGATATTTTCCAGCTTATATTCTCAACATTACACTTCTCAACCGGTTTTTCCATGATTTACTATTTTGCAGTCCGACTTGTGTATATGTGTCCTGCCTACTCATGTGACATACGATGCCCCTTGGCCAATAAGGAAAGCTCCATTACGGTGTACAACACATTTCACAACCTACCATTGTGAGAGTAAGGTAAGTGTGGAACAGTTAAGCATTCTACTCAAAGTGTTCTTATCTAAAAGTAGTTCCATGTAACAATTTTATTTTCTCAAATATTGGTTGATAGTCTAGAATTTCTAAAGGTTCTTGAGAAGACATGCATGATTTACCAAATAACGTTATCAAGACTGACCTCTTTTTTTAAATAAAAATTTAGGTTTTTTTCTTTAAATGTACTTTTATTACAATGTCTATTGTTTCAAAACTTGAAAAAAAGAGCATGTATTGCCTGAATGTAAACTCTATAACCAATTTGACCAGATATGACTAATTCCATGACATTTATTTATCTAAGTAACTTCATATTCATATTCTTCTCGACTGGATACTTATCTTCTCTCCACCCCCCTCTCCTCAAATATTGTCTACAGTAAGTTTTTAAATCTTTCAAATAAATTTTTCTCATCAACTTTTCTTAGCTGTATGCTGTGGTGACAAGTTCCCAAGAGCAAACAAATAAATTTCCCCGCATTCAGTCTGATGACAGAGAATGGGACTATGTGGAAAGAAGTATTTTTCATTTTTTTATAATGTATTGTTAAACCTCACTCAAAAATATATTTCATTGTCAAGCACTACACAATAATTTTTGTGAAATTCTGTAAATTAATTCTGTTGTCTTTTTTATTTGAAGGTAACCTTTGTTTTCTTATTAAAGAATTACAAAATTTAAACCATTCAATCACCCTTCTTTGAGCTTTACTTAAAAAGATCAATTCTTAAAAGAAGCCTCAGCTTTTCCAATATGCCTGATGAATATGTTTACTGGTACCCGTTAAACAAAAATTAAAGATATTTAAGATCCCATTCTGTCTTAAATATAAAATTAACAAAGATCTGCATATCCCTCCTATTTAATTGCTATGAAAGAACAAAAAAAAACTGTTGCCAAAAGAAAATAATTTTTTGGTGTTGTCTTTTACCCTCATATCTTGTTCATATTAGTGTTTGATTTTATTTGTAGATGAACGTTTTGTTTACCCCAACATGAGCAAGTTCACAATTCAGCTGTTCACACCCAGCACTTGGGAGGTCATACCAGACACAAGGTAATTAATGATTTGATTGAGAGTAAACCAAGATAGAACACCTATTTGTCTCTACATCTTTTTGTAAGCAATGGCCATAAGTTCTCCTGATATTGAGAGATCATAATCTAAAATTTCATATACAAATTTTTCACTTATTTTCAATTTTCTTTAATTTTCAATTGCCAATGAAGGCATTGTTGAATCGTTGATATATTTTCGATAATAAAAAAAGGATTAATAATAATAAAAATCTATATAATTCCCTCAATCATCTTATTACATTAGTTAATTTAAATTTCTCAAATTCTATGACTTTTGGTGTCCTTTAACTTGAGAAAGGTAGAACTAAAAATAACATTAAAAAAAAAAAGAAAACAAAATTTGTTAGACTTTAACAGCTATGTTTTTTTAAAAATCTTTAGTTCAGAAATTTAAATTTATACATATACACTTGATTGTCCCAAGCTCCGAAAGAGTTTGGAAACTTACATCAGATTTCTTTTGTTGATAAGTGTTCTGCGACAAGGGTAAATGAGCGCAAGACAGATTTTTTACATATTAGGTTATTAACATTATCTAAAACTATATTCCATGCCTTTTTAGGGGTGAAAAAGTTATCTTTCTAGCTTTTCTAGAACCTGAGAGATTCTATGTGGGAAACAAAAGTTGTTTTTTTTTTTGCCAGCATATTTATTACATCAAAAGGCTCTGACTCAAAACTTGTCTGAGCGACTTGCACCTTGGTTGCACCACATGTGTTCTCTTATACCATTCCCCCCTTCAGGTATGACTGCGAGGACTGGGAACACATCACCTGTCTCAGCAATGCCCAGCTTAAGTCTGAAGGCACCATCTCAGGTTTCAAAGGGTTTCTTACCATGGGCACGGCCTATTGCATGGGAGAAGATGTGGTGGCTAGGGGAAGGGTAAGACGCTAATAAAGTAAAGTGAAGTTTCCCATGCCTGAGAAGAGCATAAGGGAACAAGGAGCAGGGTCCTTATTTTTCAGGCACGTGGCATAGTGAGATAGTTTGACATTGCTTTCCTCGCCACTTTCACTTTTGTAGAGTCTTAAAAGAAGTATCTCTCTATCCCCCTCTCTCTCTCCCTTTAATATGACTTGCAAAAACTCCTTTTAAGTTAAGTATTAAGTTGTTTGTTAAACATGCTTGACTAAGACAGGTACATCTACTAGATGTGTATTTCATTTTAAACTTGAAAATGAGGTATAATCATGTGGAAGTGGGTGGGGTAGGTTTGGGTTTTGAAGAAGATCTAGTGCTCCATAAAAAAATTAATGAAATGTCCCCGATCAACGTGAATCAAGGGGCTATGTGTACCTGACTCTATGTCATCGATACTTGTAGTTTATAAAAAGCAGATTAACAACCTATTACTTCTTGACACAAGAAAAAAACAATACTACCTAACAATAAAAAAATTTAATACTACCTAAGTTATAAGTTATAAGTTATAAGTTATAACCTTTTCTTTGCCTTGAAGTGTGGTATCAGGTAGTATTGTTTTTTTCTTGTGTCAAGAAGTAATAGGTTGTTAATCTGCTTTTTATAAACTATTATCTAGATCGTACAGATTTACTTGCATCCTTTATGGATCCTTATCTACTTTATAGATATACTCCAAGTGTTGTGAACTCTACTTTAGTTTTTAGATCGATACTTGTAGTCAGTGCATAGAGATGCTAACAGTAAGACAACGGCATAGGAGTGACCACGCCATCAGAAACAGAGTGTGGCCTTTTTATGCTCGCAGTGTTTTGATGGTAGAGATGCAGAAGCCACCTATCTGCATGAAAGGGTGCCTATGCAGTTGTTTTATTGTTTGTTGGAATTTTCCTATATCTTTTTGTATAGGAGCTGAATTTTGGTGAATTTGCTAGAAACCCTGGAGTGAACAAATATAGGGTTGGCAAGAAAGGGAAGTATTGGAGATAGTGTTGTGAAATTCATCTTCTGGGAAAAACTAGGTAAAGTCTCAGTACATTAAAACATTGCATGATCAAAATGCCATCTAGAGCAGATAAAGACTAGCCCCTCCAGTTATGCTCTTGGCAGTTCCACACCTCAAATGTAAAGTCAATGGTCAAGTACAGTATATTAAAGCAAATTGCTTTAGATTTTAAAAAATAAATATGATTGGCAGTTTATTCCAGATTATTAGAGTGTATATGAACCAGCATGTCATGACATGTTGCACCATTTTTGAAAGGTTGGTTGTATGGGTACTGATTGAAACCATTCAACCACAAAGTTCAGGGGCAAATTCTTTTTTACACTTTCCACCCTGACTATTGCTAGGGGCAATTTTAGGTTGAAGCTATTGTAGCATCAATGACACCTGCTATATCAGTTGGACCATGTAACTGAAAGCTCTTTTTTCTGCTTTACTATCACAACTTTTTTGGCATCATTATAGATTTGTGATGGCTATCAAGCATGAAATAAATTCATAATCTTCTAGCAACACATTTAAACTATTATCTGCAGTGGTAATTTAACAGGCTGTAGTACCTGGCTTTCCCATGGCCCCAATAATCTCGTACTTTTGCGGGGATGATGTCCATAATCAGTCTGTAAAATAAGGTAACCTGCTGGATTCATTGGGCCACATGGTGTTGTTGATCAGTTCTCATCAAGTTAATTTTAAGGAGCATTTTCATTGTACTTTTCAAGGGGGTATAAACTATTTGCAAAGATGGCAGTTAAATTTTATTGAACTTTACATTGAAAATAATATATGAAATTTAGTATTACATGTAGCCATTGCATCTAAAGTTTCTCTATTTGCATTGCATTTTTACAACAATTTTTGTTATAAAACAATATAAAATCAATATAATCTATAAATGATTGAATATAACATACATGTTACTACAAAGAAGGCAGGAAAAGTTCATTGAACTTTATAGTGATAGTGATATATGAAATCTAGTATAACAGGTACCCATTGCATCTAAAGTTGCTCTATTCGCACTACATTTTTACCAAAATTTTCATTTTAAAACAATACAAAATAATGAGATCTGTTAAATGATGCTTTGAAACTGATAATAACTTAAGAATATATGAGTGCCCCCCCCCCTCCAAAAAAAGCAAAAAAAAAACAAACAACAACCACCACCCCCTCACCCTAAAATGACATGTCAACAGATCATAATAATTATGTCTGTGTGTATAAAAGCTTTTTGATTTTTATGATATAAAAATTTTAGTAACATCAACAAAATTTGCATTTAAAAAGAAAGCAAACATTACAGAATCTTTTTATCAGGAGACCCACAAGTAAATCACTATTGATGTCTAGCATGGAACTGAAAATGTTCATCAATTTAAAACAAATTGTAAGAAAAAATTCAAAGATATGGACTATTGGATATGAAAAAGGTAAGTTTAAAGAAAAAGACCTTCAAAATTTAGCAAGAGCATTGAGGGAGCAGAGTGTATATAGAAGGTGATTTAAAAACAATTAAAACTTGCTAGCACTTTCTTTGCCTTGAAGTGTGGTATCTGGTTCTCACTCCTGGTATGCAATTTGAGATAAAAAATATGAAAATGAGATAATTGCTTCTTTTGTTTTTTTTTTAGATAATTATCTTGGATGTTATCGAGGTAGTTCCAGAGCCTGGTCAACCATTAACAAAAAACAAAATCAAGGTGAGGTATTTGTTGCAAGCTTAAACACAACTTTATGATCAAATGTTGAAACTAGTTTTTAGCAAGTAAAAATAAAAAAAAATCTAAGAAAAATTTTTTGTTGTGAATATCGGCATTGTTGACTGTCTATTACTGATTAGAGGTGACTCAAAGATTTTCACGAGCAAATGAAATGGCAGTTTGTTGTAAAGCTGAGAGTGCTGAAGCCAAGTGGCCATTTACCTTGACAGAAAATGAAAGTGGAGCAAGATATTTGCCTAGGAAAAGTCCTTTGTCTAGCTGTGCTATAAAATAAGTGTACATGCAGGGTTTTGGCATTTAGAGATGTATTCTTTATTTGAAAACTCCTTAAAGCAGTGAAAAATTTTTTTTTTGTAAAATCCCAATTATGACCTGAGTAATTGCATTTAGAAGGTTTGGGATCAGTGAAACATTTTCCTATAAAATAAGAAAACTTTTTAAAAAGTCTCATATTAAAAAAGGATTTTATGATATCACAGACCTGTTGTATATTGAAAATCTTTTATTAATTTTATAGTTATATAATTATATATGATGAAAAGCATCTCAAACTTTCAGTATAGGGAATGAGATTAGATTAGAGGTAAACCGAGAATAGTGTCTCTCTGCTAGAAGACAACATGCCAAAATACTATAGTGGCTTTTATGATCAGATTTTAATGTCCTATTTTACTAAATTCCTTACTTTTACAAATGACTTCATATCTAGAATAAAATAAAAATAGAGAGCTAAATAAAAAGTTACCTTTAAAACAAATTTATCGCATACATTTTAAAACATTGTAATCAAAAGACAGCGGGTAATCCCACTTCATATTCAAATAGTGTTGTTTTTAAAATTATTTTCAAAAGAATACGCTAGAATGTTGGCAAAATGCTAGCCTTAATGACTAAATCTCAATGAGACTTGACATCAGAAGATTTCCATTACTCTTGTTGAAATATCATTCCCAATAGACTAAAAAATTTTTATAAAAATTTTTACCTTTTAATAAAATTTTTTTTTTATTTTTGCAATTTGTGGTAAATTAACATTTCTTGTTGTCTTCCTCTCACAATTTGAATGCATCCATAAATTCATTTAAGAGTGTCAACCAAAGAAGCAGATCAATTCACCTTTAAACAGTTTTTCAAACATCTATTGGGTTTTATACATCCTGATAGAATGTATTTTAGTTTATTTTTAACCTCCCCATCTTTAAAAAAAATAACCTTGCAGGTAGTGTATGATAAAGAACAGAAAGGCCCTGTGTCTGCCATCTCTTACCTCAATGGTCTTCTGGTCTCTGCCATTGGTCAGAAGGTTTGTAGTTAGCCTTTATCCGGGCAAACTTCTATCTTGACTGCTATTTCCCAAATTTCCTTTGAACAGAATTCAGTTATCATAAGCTTCAAATAGATAAAAACAAAATAATCTCACCTGCCTCTGATAGGTCTTATTAGTCTTATGATTAGTATGTTGAAATTTCGTATGTACAACTCTTTGGTTAAAAGTTATCTTTTAATGATCCTGGTCTTATGATTTATGTGTTTAAATTTTGTATATTACTTTGTGCTACTTGAGAGTATTTGTATATGATAAGTTTTTATTCAGCAAATGAGAAGAATTGGGAAAGTGAGAGAGTGATAATTCTGCCGTCCAAAGGTAAAACCTAGTAACACTGAAATTTTCAAAAATTGAGATAAAATAACGCCATACGAGGGTGGATCATTAAGTAATGACAGTGACTTTCCTGTTTGTAAATGCGCAAACTTTGGTAGTTATGTCATATATGAAAATGATCATCAGCTTGTGTACTGTCAAATCAAATGAAAATATTCCATGTGACATTGTCACTATCCATTTTATGATGTCATGAAAACATACTTTGAATAGCTCTGCAACAATCAAGATGTAGTTCACTAAGGAAAACATGCGATTATACATATTCATGCGCTGTAAACTTGGTAAACCGCAAAGCTGATCCATGAAACTTTGCAGAGTGTCTGTGGGGACTGTGCGTGTTCTTATCAAACTGTTTGCAGTTGGGTAAAGGAATTCAATGAAGGTAAAGAATCACTTTCCGATTGCCCCCGTCCCGGGCGACCAAAATCATGTGTAAACGAGCACACTATTGCTTCTACCAAGAAGGACATAGATGAAGATCCCCATATCTCTGTGCGAGAATTAAGCGACACCAACGGCCTTTTGTATGGTACAGTTCATACCATCATAACTGAACATCTCCATATGAAAAAGGTATGTGCCCGATGGATACCCCATTTGTTAGTGTTTGATCAAAAGAGAGAGAGGGTTCGTTGTGCAACGGAATTGCTGAATATATTTGAACCGCATGGCCCTAAAAGGCTTTCCGACATCGTCACAGGTGATGAAACTTGGTTCCATTCTTTATCATCCCACCAAAACGCCTCAATTGCATAATGGGTAGATGGGCAAGGAGACAGACCTACCGTGTTGTGTCCAGGATTTCAAAGCCGAAAGAGAATGTTTACGGTATTATTCAATTACAGTGGCCCACTTGTAGTTGACATTTCGCCTCAAGGCACTACAACGACTGCCACATATTATGTCCAGAATGTGCTTTCCCAGATAAAATCAGCAATCAATGAGCAGCGACCAAAGGTTAGCACCTCCAGGACCTTGTTTCTTCATGAAAATGCAGTTCCTCATAAAGCAAGGGCCACAACTCAGTCACTGCGGTAGCTAGGAATTCAAGTCTTGCACCACCCCACCTACAGTCCCAACATGGCACCATGTGACTTCTGGTCGTTTCCAATTCTGAAGGTCAGGCTAGTGAGAGCTGCGGACCATACTGGAAGAAGACTACCAAGGCGTGTTCCGGAAGTGGCGGATCAGGCTGAAACGTTGCATAGAGAGCCATGGAGAATATTTTGAGGGATGGTGAAAGTTTCATGTAGGTATCATTAACAGTTTAGAAAATGCAGAGCAACTCTCAAACATATTGATCCACCCCCGTATATCAGCTTTGGAGGTCACCCTATTGATAGGCACAACTCAATTATGCCTCTGTTCAGTAGTTTTAAAATGTAGATCTACATCAAAAGTGTTTTCAGTAGATGTAAAATAATAGCATTAAACAATCTTTTTACTATTTTCTCGAAATGTGCTCAAGACTAGCTACTAGGTTTTACCTTTGGATGGTAGAAATGGTGTAAGATAAACTAGCTAGGCTATTTTTGCTTATACAAAGCATGCAGAGTGAATAGTCCTTGAGACCTCAAACATAAACTTCATGTAAAAAAAAAGAGGAAAAGAGCATGTTTTTTAAATAAGAAAATTTGAGGAAATTTTTTTAATTGCTTAGGTTTTGATTCTGTTGGTGTTGATCATGTTATCAAGGCTGTATACTGGCTACTTATTGGGTATTTGCTTTTGTTTTGTTACAAACCATTTCATCTATTTCTTTCTTTTTTTTTTGTAATTGTGTGTTGGCCTAGGAAAACCAATTCAAAGTAGCCAGCTTTGAAATTAAGATACATGCTTTTAAAGGCAGTTTGGGTGTCCTTGGTCAGTTTTTTTTCAAGTTTTTAAGCCTGATTAAACTAAAATAATTTCTGCACTAATCAAACCCATGGTTGATAAAAATTGCTATCTTAAAATGTTTTAAATTTTGATTCTTGTAAAAAAATTATGCAGTTGTCTTAACTTAATAGACCTTTTTCTCTCTTTCTTGTTTTTCTACTTTTACAACTTACAGAAATATGTTGGTGTAAGCTTAGGTTCCAGTTGATATATTGTGTTTTGCTTAGAAAACAGTGGAAAATTCAGAAATGCCAAGAACAGAAAATCTTTGAATGGGAGGTTTTCTGGGCCACCACACAAATTAGCTAACACTTTTTCCATGCTATAGTGTACAGCTTACATGAAAAAAGAAAATCACATTTTTTTTTATATTTAGTATATACCTTACCATTTCTCCTCTCACAGATCTACATCTGGCAGCTCAAGGACGACGACCTTTTGGGTGTTGCATTCATTGACTCTCTGGTCTACATCCACTCCATCACCATCATCAAAAACCTCATATTGGCTGCAGATCTCCTGAAAAGTGTGGCCCTCTACCGCTACCAGGAGGACCTCAGGGTGCTCTCCTATGTTAGCAGAGTAAGGCGTTGGTTGGCCACTACCATCCCTCTAAGTGGTTCCCTGAATGATGCAGTCATCATTTTTTCTTTCTTTTTTCTTTAAGTCTTCTTTTTCTTTCGACTCTTTATTACACGTACATATTAGGTGTCCTAAGGCAGTTATCAAGTTTTTAACCCTGGTGATGCACCCATGTTAATGCTGGAGGTCAATTAATTGGATTACCTTGATTGTATTTACTTGGAGTAGGATAATTGTTTCATGGCATACATTCAAACTCTCTTGAATTCGATTATCAGCATTCTCTCAGATGTGTGAATGAATGAATCTGACAATGGAAGCCAGGAGCTGTGTGAATGAACCAATGAATGGATGCGATTGAGTTATGTGTCCTGCAGTTTCCCCAATCAAACACGCCACTTGGCATTTGTTTGCCAGGGTAAATTATGGTATAAAGGTAGTCAAATTGTTTAAATTGTAAAATAAAAATGGCAAAAATACAAATGAAAAGGGACCCCTACCCCCACCCCCCCAAATAAAAAGAAAAACGAATCGAAAAGAAAATCCACTTATACCTGAGTGATCGTGAAGCAAGTTCCGGATGAGTGGGGTTTTTTTTTTTGCTTTAGAGTCTAAAATAGACAAGATAGGTTAAAATATCTCTATATTCGTCCAACAAAGTAAATAGTTCTGTAAAAATGTTTGGATATATTCACGAACACATTTGAATTATCATATAAATTCTATATAATAGAACCTATTCTTATGACAAAGATCAAGTTAAACTCATAAAAATCAATGGACATCATTGTCGTAGCAAACTGATGTAAAAAGCCATTATGCTGTCTTTCAGTCATTGAGTTTGTTCTTACTTTTAATATTTTATCATTTCTAAAGTCCATAGTATTCCATAAGATGTTTTTTTTTTTTTTGTTTTCTTAGGTCTTACAGTTACAGTTAAATCTACTTGTTAGGCTTTGCCACTTAATGTAGATTAATAATACATATTTTTCAAATGCTCTTGATTTCTTTCCTGCTCTTTCTTTAACTTTAGTTTTACTTTAGCTGTCCCTTTTGAAAAAAAAAACAACAACAACAACAAAAAATTCTGCCACGATAAAGACAATGCTATTTAGTTTACCTTTTGGTTGTATAAATTTTGATACTACTCTTGACTTTAGTCAATATGTTTACCATGTTGCTCTGTCATTTGTTTTATTCTTTCAATTTTGAGGCAATTTCTGTTTTGCATATTTTAGGACCTAAAACCTTTGGAAAGCTATGCAGTTGAGTACACTGTGGACGGAGAAAACCTTGGTTTTGTTGGTAAGAAACAGAATATATACTCTTGATCAGAAGAAAACCATTTATTCCTCTGTATTATTCTTTTTTACAGCAGCAGAAAAGTAGTTTTCATGATTTAAGTATTTGATACACGCATTATGCAAAGCCAAAGGATTAGTAGATGCAAATAGTAAACTTGCAAATCTTGTTTTATTTAGAGGTGCTAAAAATTTTGTGATTGATTCATCTTTTGCTTCAGCTCTTTTGTTTTGCTCTCTTGCAGTGACGGACAGAAACAAGAATTTGATTGTCTTGACGTATTCACCTGAGAGTAAGTTATTTTACTAGTATCAAATATTGATTGCGATCAGTTCAGCATAAGAAACGTTGTTGGCAATACTTTCTCTTGGATTAAGACTATTTTTAATCTCTCCGCGACGATGATATCGTGGCACAATAAATTTGGGTGGCAAACATCAATTAAGATAAAAAGTTCCAAATCCGTTGTTCTTTGTGATGGAAAATAGTTTTCAAGAAAAATCAAGAAAATTTTGCAGATTTTGCAATGTAAATTTTGTTTATTGCTCTTCTAAAAGTGTTGATTTTCTGATTGATTTTTTGTCACAAGAGGAAAATCAATTTATCACATATTGTAAGTTGTAAAAATTTGTGATGCTGGACAAAAAGCAAGCCTTTGTAGGCAAACGAAAATTTCTGTGTATAATTTCAATGGACTAAACTACATAAAACACTTATCACAGTTATATTTGTAATTAACACAAAATAATAAGATTGGACATTAATTTTTGGATGACAAGGCTCCCTTAAAATATTTTTTTTAAATTGTTAGTTGTATAAGGGTAGAGTCGCTTGAAACAAAATCACATATTATAATCTTTGTCGTAGCCAGAAGTGCATCTCTATTAGACTTTTCAACATTGCATGGTTACTTGTGTTATAAAGTTTTCTTGTTACGGAAGCAATTTATCTATGTCTTAATTTTTAGGGCAGCTAGATGAGCAAGTAAAATTTTATTTTTTGTCCGATAGAATGATCACCAAATGTTTCTAAATGTTGATTCTTTATTTAATTTGACTATTATCTCAAAAGTTAGAGCATTTAATCAAATATTATTGAGTTTCAATGAAAAATCTTTTTTTTTTATATATTAATCATTTCATTCCAAAATACAGGGATGCAAGTTTTCCGATTTTAGCAGGAATTCCGATTTTTTTGGCAGTTTTCTTTAGCTAAAAAAGCAGGAAAATCTTTTAAAATTATGGCTTAAATGTTAAAGAAAAACTCCAAAATTAAGATTCATAAAAAATCAAACTCTTCTTTTGAGTTGTATAGCTGTGTAGGCCTTCTTCTAGTACAGAACTGTATCTACTATTTTTAATTGGTCTACGATCAAAAATTCTATATGGGCAGCCATAGAGTGTAAAATTTTCCTGCAAAATAGGACTTGAATAAATTTTTCTCTTGAACAAAATTTTCATAGAGACATTGTAAGCTAAAGGACTAAGTTGTATGCCCCTATAAAGATGGCTCACTTAGAAAATGTAAGGCATTTTCACAAAATGAGTTGAGTTGTGTTGAATATGCTCAGTTTAATACATTATTTGTTTTCTGTCATAGTAGCAAGATTTGTCTAAAATTTTTCATGTCATGTAATGAAACTTTATGTTGTATTTCATCACATTCAACCATAGAATTATAGATCTTACGGCTGGAAATGAAAGATTTAATAATGAAAAATTTGTGATATGCTCAGTAAACTCTTCACCATAGGCCATAGGGAATTTTTAAACATGTTTTTCTTCATTTCCTTAAAAAATAAACAAGTATTTTTTGAAGAATAAAAATTCTCATTGAGGCCCAATCTTTTAAATGCGATAACACTGGACATAATCAAGGTATCAAATTAAATTTATCATTAGCATTTTAAACTTTTGAAGAAGAACTCTCCAACAACTATTACATCTCCAAAATTTTAAAATTTCACAACTAGACTCATCTTGTCAAACACTACACAAATGTGTATGCCTATGTCATAAATCAAATTGAATTTTGTTTGTTCCTTCAGTGAGAGAGAGCCAGGGTGGCAACAGGTTATTACGGCGTGCAGACTTTAATATTGGCTCTCATGTCAACACGATGTTCCGAGTGCGCTGCAAGCTAGAAGATCCCTCTGCCCCTGGCCAGCGAAATCAAGCTGCTTTGGAAAATCGGCATGTTACTTTTTTTGGTAAGGATTATTATCATTGTTTTGCCTATTGTTACAGCATTGATGTTTTTGCTTCTTCTTTCACCAAAGTCAAATCAATTGAAAGTCTTGCAGTAAACAATTTGCGTTACGCTGTCTCTATTTTTTTGGGGCGGCCGCAAATTGACAAATATTGAGAAAAACAAATACTATCTGCTTCTGATTTCTGGTCATAAATGTTCTCTTCAATGGCACCTTTCTTTTTTTTTCTCTCACCATCAAAGACACACCATCTCAATTTGGTGAAAATGTCTTTAAGCAATATGTTTTTCCATGCTTTCAAACATTCAAGTGTTGTAAATATTTCAAGTTTTGATTGTTACTAGGAAACAGAAAATGTTCATGAAACTTTTGCTACATGTTGCCTCTATTGAGAATGAGATTAGAGCGCAAATTATCGTTCCTGTTTGCAAACTGTCTCATCGAAATAAACTGTCTGCGGGCAAAAACGATAATTTTGTCCTCTATTCTCATTCCCAATTGGTGTAAGGCTATTGCTCTGCTAAGGTGTTTGCGCAAAACAAATTTTTTTCAGCTTGCGCTATGAACTTAATATACACTTAGAGAAAAACTAATATACACTTAGAGAGAGAAAGTATTTCAAGCATGTTTGTTTTATGGGGTGGCTCAGATGTTTTTTATTTAATTTTCTTTGGTGTTTTTTTTTAATAATGAAAAATATATATCCACTCCCAAAAGATTTATTTTCCACACACCAAAACAGGATGTGAAAGGCATAATTAAAATATTCATTTACTTTTTTTAACAAGAAGTACCGTAACATTGTATTTTTAAAAAAAACTTTGTTGCCACCTCTCATGTAAATGGTATTAGAGAAAAATAATGGTCTAATTGCTGCTCCTCAATGAGTTCAGTGATGGCCTGTTGGGAAAACCCTTGTAAAGCACTGAAAAGTTTGGAACTCTTTGTCTCTGTAATTTTGTATCTTTTGCTGGGATTTTTTTAATGAGATGAAAGTTAAATGTGACGTCAGGAAAGGAACTTTTCATGCTTAGTGACCATCTCCTGGGCCGCGAAAGAACAATGCCTTTACCCTCTGGAACGGAGATAGACCTTTGTGAACGATTCGTGACATTCTTAAATGACAAAATAGCTAATGTTCGACTTGAACTTGATAACCAGCCTGT
>BMAT01011347.1:314954-325736 GCA_019649035.1 Elysia marginata
ATCATCATCATCATCATCATCATCATCATCATCCTCATTATCATCTTCATCATCTTCTTCGTCGTCATCATCTTCTTTTTTTTCTTCTTCTTCTTCTTTTCCCCTATGTATCATCATCATCTTCATTGTAGTAACATAATCGTTGAACAGTTCATTGATACAAAATCAACATTCATCACACAGTACCCTCCTTCCCCTGTACCTTTGCACCTCCCTACACCCCAACCCACGACCTTCTCTCCTCTTATAAAGAAACCTCTATCTAAGCCCAAAACTCTGTTAACTCACAGTGCAATTACAGCTGAACTTGTGCGGGTTGTGTATGGTGTCGCCCCTGAGCAGCAAGAGCTGCACGATCTCGTACTGATTCTTCTGGGATGCCAAGATCAGCGGCGTGATATCGGGCGAGAACTGCGAGTCAGGGTAGGCAGTCTTGTAGAATCCGTCTAAAATAGCGCAAGATGAGATAAGATTACACTTTGATGATCCATTATAATTAGACATTTAGCATAGGTATTGGCGCTGGAATCAATCGCATACAGCTTGATACTTATATTACTCACTCAACCACAGAAACACATTAAAACGTACGCAACATTAAGGCCGCACGATATATTGTTGTTCTTTCTCTGTTTGACCCCTTATTTGATGTTCTCTCCCCAACAGCTTGTACCAAATATAGAAACAATTTGAATGAGAGCTTGATAGAAAAATTTTAGAATGCTTATTTTCACATGAAAAGACTTCAACTTTGAAAGGAAAACAGCCTTCTGTTTAGTTTACTGCATGATGCATCAACATGGGCATGTCAGTAATGTTTATTGTCAATAGTGAAATCATTTTCAACGGATTTATCACCAATCCGTCTAATAAGAGCAAAGTGAAGGAGAGAAAAGGCAAATAAACTCGGTCTGGAAAGTATTGTTGTAAACAATTAGGAGAAAAATGAGCTTTACCTTTAAACATGGAAGAAAGCTTCACACGCCTAGGCCCAAAATACAACGAAAGAAAACATGAGATGCAGAAACAAAAGTAAGCAGAAGAATCTTTGACGCGCAAAACCTAGGCTAGATCTAGGCCGAATCGAGACTATAGATGAAGATACCATCTGGATCTGGAGCAAAGTTTAGATTATCTAGAGTAAGTTTAGATAGAAGTCATATTTGAGCCACTTAATCTAGATTCGTTAGTAAGGAAAACTTAAAAGATGAAGTTTGGATGCTGGTGAAACTACATTGAATTATGTTTGTTCTTCAGCCTTCTGTTTTTTTTTCGTAGTGTGTAAAAGTTGGCCGACATATGTTTGTGACATCTTCAAGCTTTTCGACGAAAAAAAAATAACAAAACAACAAAAACAAATCAAGCAAACAAAAATTCACCACTGTTAAGTCGATGGGGTAGCGATTGAAACGTTTGACTTTTCAATAGACCTGTTCAGCACATAATCCTTTTAAAAAAATCGGATTTTCCCCCAAGCTAAATTAGCCAAAGCAAACTGGCTGGGGTCAGCGCTCTCCGCTCGGCTAGTGCTGTGAGGTTAATTTATAAATAATTTGAAATCTCTTGCAAAAAAAACCAACAAAAAACAACAACAATCACGTTTTATTGAAAGGAATAACGCATTAGAGAGCTTGAAAACTTTATACTGCTAACCGTGTTGCCGTTCGGTGATATTCATTTTTTTACCTAACCCCCCTCTCTTTAAAAAAATTTGTAAAACAAAACAAACAAAAACAAAATGAAAATAACTGTACAATTGACAATACGCGATTGAAAAAAAAATGCTCGGTAGATAACTCTCGTTTTATAAATCTTTCAAGCTTAGACTTACATTGAGATTTTTAGATTGCACTATGTAAGTTATTTCTATGTGGGTCCTTTCACCTTTTCGTATCGCTATACATATTGTATTTGTACGCATAGTTTAATTTTTTTCCTTGCGATTATATCATCAATTCATCCTCACCTCCACTCTTTTTTTTTCACTGTTGACGAGCTAATAAACTAACATGGCTGAAACCCCAAACGAAATGCCAAACTAAGCGGCCAATGAACTTTTCCCGAAGGTCTCACTCCTAGGAACGCGCATACACAATTATTCCCTATTCAGATTCCGAGTTATTAATCAATAATTTCTACTCGTTACACACATGGAAAGGGGTGGGGGATAACGTGAGAAGAGAACCTGCCCTTGTTAACGACTTTCCAGCCAATCAACTCTTAATTAATAATAATAAAAAACGATATGCAAGAATACAAGCTTTTATACCTCGTAGTGGTTTGAGAGTAATAACCTCTTCCGTAGGCCTACTTAGAGTTAACCTCATTAGCTTAAAGCACATAGGAAAGAAAGAGTTCGTGGCTCAAACTCGCCACCTCGAGGTCTCCCGCTCCGTGCCGATAGACCATGAAGCGTCTCGTTAGACTACTCCGTGCCGATAGACCATGAAGCGTCTCGTTAGACCACGAGGCGTCCTGTTTTCTTGACTGATCCCAAAACAGTAAATGCCGAAATTCTTGTAAAGTCGACGGTTCGAATACCACTAGAGCAAGCAATTTTGCGGCTGTTTTTCAATTTCAGCCTACGCCTTAGTTTCTTACTAGGCTACAGCCACGCACTTTATACCTGCCAAACCCTATTAATGCGTTTAGTATTTGATCAGACGGAAAGCTGTAGGAATACAAGAAGGTTGCATGACATTGGTTACATCTAAGAGTTGACTTTTAGAGAATAAACTCTTCTCATCATTCCACTGCAGATCAAAAGCAGAGTCCATGGAAACCAACTGAATACGACGTCTTGCAATGAGTAGAAAAAATAAGATGTAGCAATGTTCAAATTACGAGAAGTTGATATTTTCAAACATTTTTCTTGGCTCCCAGACCTTGGAAAACTTGCATAAGATTTTCGAAATTTTGAGGATAGATCCTTAACTTTTTTTTAATTTTAATTAAAAAAAAGTTACAGACAGAGAGAGAGAAAGAGAGAGAGAGAGAGNNNGAGAGAGAAAGAGAGAGAGAGAGAGAGAGAGAGAGAGAGAGAGAACCTGCATTTAAAAAGCGTTTTCCCAGAATAATGTTAAAATTTTCTACATCCGATTCAGTCACACAAGCCACGCATCAACGAATTATAACCACACTAGACCTGTGTCTCCCAGTTTCCGACGCTCTTTCCACATCTCCAGGTAGCGTCTGTGCTTGAGAATGGTCTCCGCGATCTGCGTGTGCCCAGCGCTGATGGCCTGAAGAACTGCTTCGGCAATGTGATGCTGGTTGGATTTCTCCAGAAGGGCCTCCACAACCTAGTCGCATGAGTACAGATGAGGTAGAGATTAGGTGGTTGAGTAGATAGACAAACTAACTGTAGAGAGTTTTGAGGTAGAGTATTAGCAATGAATTAAAGCCACTTCTATAAGTCGAGGATATGAATCATAATTTATTTTCAAGGCAAACATTCTAGGCCATTTTCACGCTGCCCGTGACAATCAAAGTGCAGTATCTGCATCACAAACCATGTGGGAGATACTGCACTTTGATTGGCCCAGGCAGCACGGAAGCCTACCACAACCTACTGATAATTTCAAACCTTAAATATTGTAATATGGTAACCAATTACGCAGTGACTACCTCCAATATTAATTTCTTCCAATCAAAGGGAGAGTTCTAGATGGAAAGTGATATACTGAGAAATTTAATCGAAGAGCAGAGAGATGATAGATAGAGACAAACATTAGATTGATTGATGATTGAATAGGAATACATAGTTAGATGGAGATGGACAACAAATATAGTAACTCATCATTGCTGGGAAAGAAACTGTTCAGATAAACTTGCTGCCAATTATACGGAGCTAAACTTTAAGTTTGTGTGTTGCTATATTGCCGCGTTTGATTGAACAATATCATCCTAGGAACTATTTAAAACAAGGTTCAAAATTGGTTCTACTTCAGCTGCGCAATTTCTATATAACGTACTTATTTCTTGCTACCATTCACTGTTGCTTTTTTTTCATTGATCTTTCTTCCGCTCAACCAAAGAAATTTCTCATTTGACATATATTAAGAAAAGCACTAGATGACTTAGAACAATAAATACGGGAAGCAAACTAAGCTATAATGATTAGTCCAGAAAATTCTTTGTTAATCTTAACAAGAAACAAGGTTAATACTTAATGTCTCATTTCATTAACGGATCAATTCCCCATTTCTCTTGCGTTAGCGTTGTATCAGAATCGAATCACAAAAAAGTAAATACAGCTGTAAAAAAGGCAAGACTAAAGTAAAGCTCAGCTTCCATAGGTAGAAGTCGAAACTAGTTCTGTAAGAAAGCACTATCCAATGAGACAAGCATTAGAATTTATGGTTTTAAGTTCTAAAAAAGTTCTTCTATATTTAATCTAAGAATGCGATATGAAACTCAAATATTTATTCACAAAAGTTCCAAATCGGCATTGTTAAAAAAAGTTGTAATCGTATCTGAAAAGTTATATTGACCATTACGGAAGCAATGATTCTGACCTCACCACGTAGTTCTCACTGTTGGTGCAAAATTTTGTATCAAGAGTGCTATTGGAGCATTTTATTTAGGTGCGTAATATTTTACCCACTGTGTTACACAAAAGACGGAACGTGGAAGAGATTGTTGTTTTCCCAAGACTCAAGTGACCCTTCAGAGATATAGGTCAGAACCAATGAATAGAAAAAATAATGCTCTGCTTAAGTCACAGGTTTCAGCATAATTTGTATTTGACAAAGGGAGATCAATGATGGGATAACATAACGCGTTCATCGTCATAAGTTTATTGGCTGCGCATCTGATGATTTATAATTAAATTTAAGACTTAATGGAGTGCATGGTGAAGTACATATTTTTTCCAACACATTTGAATCAAACGGCATTATCAATAAAGAGACTCGTGTTTATTCTAAATGAAAAGGCTTGATTGTTATGTTGTTATTGTTCCATAAATTTTAATTTACAAATCTGTAAACTATTTTGATACGGCCTGAAAAAATTTTTTAACTCAACCTAAAATTTTAAAGTGGTTATAGGTTATCAAAATGTAATAGAAAGTTTAAAGCAGCTTTTGGTAAAAAAAGCCTGGCAAATTTTTTTTACTCGTTTATAACAGACATAGTTGAATGTTTATCAAAATTTAGTCTTATCATAACTAAGAAAGAGGAACGTTTTGATACGGTTTTTGTTTTGAATAAATGATTTAGCATGTTAGTTAGGATACTAACAGGACTTGCTTTCAAGTAACACGACAACAGAAAGCATATTTATCAGCTACATTGTGTTCTAAATAATATAAGTGGTTTTTAAGACATATGTATTTGCATTTTACATACATAGATAACCGTGTCTGTTGTTGTGTGAAAAAAGATTGCTCATGAAGCATTACCGTTTTCAAAAAAATGAAACATTTACTGTCGTCAGTGTAAATGGTGAAGATGGGGATTGCTTCTACAACAACTAAAACATAACCATGGTAAAAAAACCCATCATCATTATCATCATCGTCATGATCATCATCATCACGACCATGAACAACAAATACAACAACACATGCAGCACAACTAGCACCACCATCACTATTGTAATGATATTTATTATCATCATCACCATCCTAATAGAGAACAACAAGAACAATTACTGGCAACACAATCTTTATCTGTACCATAATCATCATTACGATCATGATCATCATCCTCCTCCCTCTCATCATTATCACAATCAAAACAGCAACAACAAAAAAAAAAGAAAAACTCACTATCACAATCATTATCATCATCATCATCATCATCATCATCATCATCATCATCATCATCATCATCATCATCATCATCCTCATCATCACCATCAAAACAACAACAGTTACAAAAACACTGGACAACTAACCTCGAGATGTTCATTCTTGACAGCCAGTCGGAGCGCCGTGCGACCCAAGGCGTCGATGCAGTCGATGTTGAGGTCAGCATTCTCCGCCAGAATCTTCTTCACGTTGGGCACGTCCCCGAACTCGGCTGCGTGCAGAAACTCCTCCTCGACGTCAGCAAACTGAAAAGGAATTGCGTTAGAGCCCGAGGAAGTCTCATGGGAGCGATACCGGCTCATAGAAAGGCTTTTGATAAACCTCGTCGATTGCATAGCCTTCCTCATGATGGCGGAGGCTGTTAAGAGTTGCCCGCACGTTTGTTTTACTTTCAAAGATACTTTCAAGACAGTTACTTTTCGTGAAGTTCTAGATCTGAGGTTATTCACCCCTCTTTATTCTGCCATTGCCTGACACTGAATTCTTTTTTTTTAGCCTTTTTATTTGTCAAGAAATAATAGACATCTTCTACAATACTCGGTCTCTTGCAAACACGTAAGTGTTACAACATACCTTCTTTTGTGTTAAAAACTGTTCGAATCATTCACCGGGAGTCTTGAAACATATCGGTGATAGCTAGTTTTGTTTTCTATGTCGATGATAATAAAAAGATCATCTCGAATTTCTCCTAAATCATCACTAACCCCTACAACGTAAAGAACCAAATAACAAAATGAGAACTCAAAGGTTTTGTTTGATTAAAATATGTGGGGGCCCCAAAAGTTTTCAGAACGTGGAAATCATCTTCTTGCACACCTTGTTCTATTTCTTTCTTTCTTTAAAACTGTATCCGTGTATCATTAATAATTTTTGTTCTCATCTCGGTTGACACAAATTACTACGTTTTGGAGGCAATAAAAAGATCAAGATATTTCATGATCTAACAAAAATATGCCTTAAAACAAAACGTCAACCCTTATTTTCTGCGTGTAAACTTGTGAGGCCCAAAATAAATTCTTGATGCTTTTAACTTTAACCTTTTTATGATTATCTGCCTTGCAACTTAATCAATCTTTAAAAGATGTAAAACCAATTAAGCCTACTCAAATATAACTAAGATGGAGGCTAAATCATTATTTTGGAAAGACTAGATCTTCGTTGACGCCCAATAAAGCAAAACTTCCAACGATAAATGACTATCTTATATGCGCACCAAGGAGGTATATTCTTCATGCTAAAAAATAAACAACCTTTTCATGTATAAAGTATACTTAATCCATTCCATCGATTTAAAAATGCTTCGAGAAATCAAAACCGGCGCTTGATAATAATATTATCTTTCAAAAACACTATGGTCACAAATGGTATAATACTAATTACAAAAATAGTTCGTAAACACACAACTTCACCAACAATCTACACACAATTTTCACGAAAACGCCGCAGCAATCTAATATGGCTGTGATGTTTTTGGATAGGACAATACGAGGCCGGAGACTCAACCAAACCGAGCCTATCACATATATACGAAAACGGTAACATTTAGCGGGCACTGTCAGCTCATCGTTCAATGATCTGTGAAAAGGTCATTGTGCATAAGTTCGATTTCCGAAAGCCCAAGCCTCAACCAGGTCTAGATCTAGATCTATCTATCGTAATGACGGGTCTCTCATTCCACGTCCAACTCGCTTCCAAGTCGCTACAACGTATCATGATTACACAACTAGTATTGTTAAACTATTTTGCTATGATGGGCTTGTCAAATCATCGACTCGGTGAAGTACAAGGGAGTATACCTTTACCACTGCTGTGGATATGATTTCCAATTGATCAAGTGGTATGATCATGCCAATAACGATGACGATCATCATTTCTATCATTTCCTCCTCGCTCTTGTTTCAGTTTTCATCTTGTTCCTCTTTTTTCCACCCTCTCATCCTCATCCCCCCTAATTCCTCTTGTTCTTCTTCCTCATCCTCATCCCCCGTAATTCCTCTTGTTCTTCTTCCTCTTGTACTTGTTTTTGTTGTTCTTTTCCTTCCTCCTGTTGTTTTTGTTAATTGTTGTTGTTGTTGCTGCTGTTGTTGTTGTCGTTCTTCTTCTTCTTCTTCTTCTTCTTCTTCTTCTTCTTCGCCCCTCTTACTTCTCTACCTGTATCTTTTCTTTTCTCCGCAAAGTTTTTCAGTTTTTTTTCTTTTTTATTTCTTCAATTTCTTTTTATTAAAAAACCTTCTTCCTCCAAACTTCCTGTTCATTGTAAAAATATTTTTAAAAAAATGTTTTTACAATGAACAGGAAATGAAGCGCAAAAGGTCCTAAAAGATCCATTTGTAACAACATAAAAAAAAGAATTTTTAAATGCTGATTCACAACTTGTGGCCTTTTGAAACGAGTACGATTTAGATATATACGTATCCCTACATTCTAATGATTCCTCTGTATAGATTATACAAAGCCAAAAAAAAAAATATTTAAAAAAATGTTTGGACTGAATCTCTTAAGCGCAAATGGTCCTAAAAGATCTTTTCGTAACAAAATTAAAAAAAAAATGTTCAATGCTGAATCACAACTTGTGGCCTTTTGAACTAGTACGATTTAGATATATACGTATCCTACTTTATAATGATTTTATATATAGATTATACAAAACCATACATTGCTATACTGAGACAACCTTTTGAATTATGAAAAAATTGACACCCGCCCGCGTGTGACATTTAGCATAAGCATGAGTCAACCTTTGTCCTTCTACGTCCATTCATTGCTCATTTGGGGCCCAGAATGCAATGCTAAAGTACTGAAAGGCCATGAAGAAGAAACTCAACATACAATCACATTCCAAATGTTGCTAAAGCGATAATTATGTGTGAATTATGGCACCCATAAAAACACATTTTAGATGGTCTGAGGTACGAAGTCCAGACTTTTAAACAGATTGGTAATAATAACTGCATTTTGATAAATCGAACGTTTATGTGTTAAGATTCTTTGCGGGTGATCAAAATGGATTTTATATTCCATCACCTTCATATTTTTGTGTGGTGGTTTTGGTGGTTGGAAGATCTAGACATTATGATTTTGCTATATTCTTTTGCTGTGTATGTTTAGACATCTTTGGACTTGATGAATGCATCATGTTTCTATTTCCTCAAAACGCCCGTGTTGAAATACAATTTTTCATCTTTTGGGAGAACATATCAATACTAATGATCACTTACATAACTATGTGCTATTATAAGCTGTTCTTAGATGGATGCTTGCTGAGAGACTATGGCTCTCATTCTGTGCCTTTTGATTTTGAGTAAAATAGTTTAAAATGTGGCCTGTTACTGAAAATAACCTAGAAAGGATCTTATTGGGGAGGGTGGTAACAGAAGCTATACGTCTGCAACCAGAAACTTTGAAGTTTCGAAGCGTTCTTCGGTTTACAATCCATTATGCATGGCTACTATTTGGAAGGATATTTGTACCGCCTCAATAGCTGTTGCCAAGCATGGATACCGTAAACGTCGCTTTGAAAGAAATAAGAAATAGGCCCTAGGGCTACTGGCATACACCTTCAAAAACATTTTAAAATGGAGATTGCCGGTATCTATTATTAGTTCGGGAAAGTCCCAGAAGGTTTTGTAACAGTTACCTATTACCCTTTTGTTTCTTTTCCTCCCTGAACCCCGCCCCCAGCCTAAGCATGTATTATTCAAATCCCGCAATATATTTTGCCGGTTTAAAGTGTAAAGGTTCCGTCTGTAATAGATCTTAGTTGCAGATGGATCCTTTTTAAGCCCGCAATTGGTTGTCGGAAAAATATGGTGGCCCATGTACCGAGTCTAGTTGTAACCCAGAAGCATTGGTAAAAGAAATGCATATAAACTAGTGCATATGAAATAACAAAAAAACTGTAACCTCATATTGGAATTGGAGATGTCTCGCAAACAGTCCAAACAAGTTGCATGTCACACGATTTCCATTGCAAGATGTTCACAAGGCTCTTTTATGAGCTTCAAAAGTTCCATATTTATGTCTACCTTTCGTTGAGTGATATAAAATTTTTAGTTTTTAGAGAAAAAAGAGAATTCGTTCCACCTTTAAAAGGAATTTCATGAAGTTAAGGTTTCTAACATTCCTCTCATTTGGACTTGTTTCGAGGAAAATTTCTTAACTCCAGCAGACTTAATAAATGTATCTTTGAGTTTAAGTAATTATAATTTGTTGGTAGTGACCAATATATAGGCTCTAAATGGCCTTAAACTTAAAGACACAATGGTATCTGCAAGAAAACTTTTCACAAAAAGCAGAAAAAAATTGCCTACAGCCTTTTTCACTTTTGAAACTTAAATCTAAGATTTTCCTTATAGGCTCAAGATGGCCTTAAACATAGAGACACAATGGGATCTGCAAGAAAACTTTTCACAGTAAAGCGGAAAAAAGTTGATGACAACATTTGCAACTTTTCAAAATTAAATCTAACATTTTCATTATAGGCTCAAAACATAGAGACACAGTAGGATCTGCAAGAAAACTTTTCACAAACCGCGGAAAAACTGCCCACAGCCTTCACAACTTTTCAAACTTAAATCTAAGATTTTCATTATAAAAGGCGCCATGATATTTCACATTTACAACCAGTGGCTTTCATGTTTTGGGACAAATAAAGTACAGAACAAAATAATTCGGTCAGTGATGAATCAGAAGGGGTTGGAGAAATATGGTGCAAAACGTTAAGGTGGGCATTGTTCGTTGATTGAGGTAGGTTTAAGGGAAGTATTGGTAGTTGGTTAAAGAAAGGAGGTATATAGTGAGATGAAGAGAGAGACAGGGAGGTAAAAGGAGGGAGAGATAAGTGTGTGTGAGAGAGAGAAAAGAGAGAGAGACAGAGAGAGAGAGAGAGAGAGAGATTGGTTGATTGTTTCAATTTTAACGTCTCTTTTCCACTACAAGGAGAGAGAGAGAAAGAGAGAGAGAGAGAG
>BMAT01011347.1:337558-347846 GCA_019649035.1 Elysia marginata
ACTACTACTACTACTACTACTACTGCTGCTGCTGCTGCTGGTACTACTCGCAATACTAATACATATAAAAGGTTGAGCAAGAAAGGTAGTGATGTAAAAAAAAAAGCCTGCTTGTTGAAAAATTATTTTCTTTCAGATACTATGCGTTGGAACAAAACACGTTTGAGGCAAAATAATACTCTTGAAAGCTTTCTAGAATAACACACTATAAAAACTCACGACATACATCAAACAACAGACTATGGTATGCCTTTTTAGAAATGAATGAATTATCATTTGTAAACAACAAAGGGAGAGTTAAATCTCCTTCGGTAAAATCTATCGATTCTTCAATATGCTTATTCCTTAACTTTAAAGTATTATTTTATTGGAATAGTTTTGTTAATTCAAATTTTCATTGTTTGAACTGTTTTCCGTTCTACGGAACTCTTTTTTGCATACTCAAGCACAGATCAGACTTCGCAGTGACAATTGTATTTTCGGTCTTGCGCAGCTTATTGGATTTCACTACATCTTAAATATTACAGCGATGATCCTACCGAAATGCTCATTTCTCTTATAGTATTTAGTAAGGAAATCGGATTAAAAAAGTTATGAAAACAAAATTTGACAATTCTTTCACATTTTTCTAAGGTTTCCGTTCTGTAAGAATGACACAGCTCATGGGGCAAAGTTGAAGCCGATTTCACACTGAAACTTAAAAAAAAAATATCACTACGAGTATATAAGCTGTCTCGAAAGAGTCACAGGTGTGTGAAACATTGTCAGCTCCTCTTCATCCTATATGTTGAAAGTTCTAGTCGCAAATATCGAAGACTGGCTGTTGCGCAGATTCCCTTGGTTTTTTTTTACCAGTGAAAGTTCCAATGGGCACAATACGCAGGTAGAACTGGCATCTCCGCTTCGCTCCAAACACAATGAAAAAAAAACCTACTGCACAGGAGGCCAGTGTCATTTATGTATTTAAAAATATTGATATTTATTAATCCGAGTTTACTCCTGCGGAATTTATTCATTGCGATTTATAACAATAACCACATCAGATTAAAATGAAGCTCTTTCGGATGATTAAATAAAGATTCTCTAACATAGGGGTAACCTTATGAAAAGCAGGAGAAGGAAAAAGCTCTACCACTGAACTCAGCCTTATACTCTATCGTCACCCTCACTCCCCAGGTGAGATTCGATAGGCTGTGACAGGTCGGGAAACGTCGTGCTGGCTGCTTACTTTGTTGGTGAGTTCCCCATAGGTTCTACCTAGAGTGGTTTAGATCTCGCCCAACCCGCTTCGCTTCATCAAATTGAAAAGACTTTTAAATCTGCGTATTACACGAGAATGGCTTGGAATGGGGAGGGCGGACAAAGAGCTCTGCAAATTAACCACTCGTCAAAGTACGTGTATTGAGCAGGCGTTGCACGCCACAACAAAATGTTATTTTTTGAAAAGATTTAGATCTAAGAGCCGCCGGAGGAAATTTTACTATTTCGAAGCTCGTGAATTAAAATTTGGTGTAAGCGTTCATGTTGTTTGTGAATCTAAAAAAACTTGTTTCACAAGCAATAATAATCTTTAGATTACAATAATGAAGTGGTTAAAGCAACACCCTCTATTCCTCTTCACCTAAATAGAAACAGAATAGTTAGGTCTAGCATATGCAACGAAAAACAAAACAAACGATAAGCTACCCCCTCTTAAACAAACAAAAAATAAATACAAAAGCTTCTTTATGGTTGTATGACTGATTTCCTTATCAGTTGATTCGAAAATGCCTATAGATTAGCGCAATTCCTTTCTCCCTATTTACGCGACAAGAGAAAAGCAACACAAAAAACAACAAAAAACAAAACAAAACAAAACAAAAAACAAGCAAACAAAACAATACAGGAAAACTGAAAAAAGGCTTTTTGAAGATGTCAACTAAGGAAATATTTTGATTACATATTGGATTCCGACATCATTCACACTTCATTTAAAGAAATAAGAAAAAAGGTTGATATCATGGGCGATCTCTAGCACAAAGTAGAATGCGACGGTGCCAGCTATTATTAAGCATTAAGAACTTGATAGCAACTATACTGGGTTCCAGTTGATTTCATGCCCTCTTCACTCAGCCAATAGAATAAAAACACACACCCAGTTATTCATAATGGCTGTCTCTGAACTGTCTACGCTTTAACAAGATCTACCTGTAAATGTAAAACCGTGTTAATCCATAACTTGAGACTCTATGGTTGGTTGTTACAGTTGGATTTTTATTTATAAAGGTAAATTTATATGTAATATTAAATTATATACACTAATTATAAATTTACCGGTTTATTTATACAGTCACTTATGATTCTGGAATCATCTCAAACGCGCTTCCACATGACGCATATCCCGCACGGTAGATTTCGGACCGTCTCTGAAACGGAAACTGAAAAAAACAACCAAAAACAAATGTCCCTGCAGAAACAGTCCGTAGTTTTCCGCACGGGACAAGCATCACGTGATATGACCGTGGCCGTTTGCACCTCGGAGTTGTCTATGAAATCAAATGAAATCACGGTGTCTTTCATGAATACTGATTGAGCATCTTTGGCATAAAAATGTCGCCAGTGTGTTAATTAATGTACCGCAGAAACCTTACAGCGTCTTTCGATTTACTGCGAAAAGAATCTTAGGGTAGAATCACACCGCTGCCCGGGACAAAAGCAGTATCCGCAGTGTAAATCATAATTGTGAGACATACTGCATTTCGTTTGTCCACGGCAGACCGGCATCGGACCCGATGGTTGTGTGTTTGTGTGGTGCGCTTTGGCCTGTACAACTTTCATTCGTAGTTACGCCTAGACCGCTGCAGTAAGTCAAACCCCAACCATGAGTAGTTACTAGATGTCACGGCCTGACCGTTGGTTCCGAAGAATTTGTAGTTCTATCCGCGATCATCCTTTAGTAAAACCAATCGGGAAACGCTGAGAGACATAAGCAGAGAAAAAGAATGGAGTGATCTGTAGCCACTAAAGTATTGTTGGCACCATTTTCTATTTTGTCATGTTTAATGCTACTAATCGTTTCGAGTTTGCCATTTCAATAAAACATTAGCAGGGTTTTTGTTTAAATATTATACTGACGTCATTTATCGATATAACCAGCACTGCATTGGCAGACTTCGGTAGTGATTTCAACCAGATTGCATTAACACATATGACAGCCGTACTTGAAATCATACGGTTTGTTTTAATCAATTCAGATATCATGCCTCTCCCCCCTCCGCCCCATTATCATTAAAAAAAATTACGAACAAATTTTATTGCGGGATATCAAGTGTCATTTTCGATATCTGTATGCAGAATTTTCCACACATGTCGTTGTCCTTAAAACAAATATCAGTTAATGTGCATTTCGTCCAAGAAAAGTTGAAAAAAAAAACTCGTTTTGTGATTACAAATCAAGTTGGTTAATGCAAAAAATGTTACATCTAAGTCGTTTTTGCCATTAACAGACACATGTTAATAATACTTTGCCTGATGTTATTTTTTTTCCAGCATCTAAGATGATAGCACTGCACATAATAATTGCTTTAATCATTATAGCCGAGAAGTCTTTTGATAAGCTATTGCAACATCCCTGTTTATAAGGTCTTGCAAGGCTGATTTCCTAACTTGCAGAGTATAAACACACATGCCCCCGCACACACACACATTGCGCCCATGCGCAGCTCAACAAACAAATTGATGTAAACAAAAAAAAAAACGAAAAAAAAAACCCAAAAAAAAGTACCTGGAGGAGCACAGTTGAAAAAGCAACAATGATTAGTGGTTACTGACTTTTTACAAAACCAATTACTCGTACAAGTAGCTTAGAGGATGTTAAATACGTCCACCGAACTGCTAAGCATAATTAACATTAACGCTCTACAGATCTGTGGGGCTGGACGGCAGATAGGTACCCTAAGAATATCTTGGAAAAAGAACCCAGAAGAAAACCACCCAGCATGGCCTGAAGAGCAGGAGTAAGCCTAAAATACGCAGTGGGTTAAAATTGAAGGAGACCGAAGGAATACCGAATAGCGATAATTCTTTTGATGGGCCATTGCAAAGGTCTCGCAATGTCCAAAGGGTCATTGGGATGTTGCAACCTATGCTCATGGGTTTTTCTAGAGAGTGAGATGGTTTTTTTTCAAAATTTACTTTCAACTTAAAACTCCGTTTTCTCAAAACGACATTTTGACACGATTCTCAACTTTTAAATCGCTACGCCTACGTAAGTCTAACTGCAATTGACTTGATATGCTGCATACATGTTATTGAAATGCTGCTCTTTAAAGTTGCAATGACTAATTTTCTGGAAATTTTTTGTGTTTTGATTTATAGTTTTACATAAGCAAAATGTCAGAGTTTCTGTGTTTTGGCGTAAAATTTTACGAGATCCAACGTTATCACTTAATTTTTACTGCATGAATTATGATACAATAAAACCTTTTTGTAGCTTTGATAAGCACTTATTTATGGACACTCTTATTACAGTTTATATGTTTAAAACAATAACTGTGAGAGTAGTAGAAAGTTGAAAAAAATGTACACTAAAATCAAAGATGGCGGCCTTTACCATGGCAAGCGAATGTCATTGATTCTTGGCAGTGGCATTATTTTTCTTCTTTTGTACTCATAAACTCCAAGAACACCAATTTTAGTCAACTTATTGTGAAAATTGTTCTGTTATAGCTCTCTGCACCATTAATCGTGGTATAATTATATCAGCCACCCAGTTTCAAGTCTAAGTGTAGGGGTCCTCAAAAGTAAGTCATTAATGCATATGAGATAACCATGATTTCTTTGAAGAGATATTGAAGCAGTGATGTATACGATAATAATTAATTTAACCAACACGAACTTGAACCATTACCTTATAGGTCATCTTATATTATTTTAAAAAATAGGAATACGAGTACACGATGTTGCACTATACACACGACGGTGTAAATCATTTAGAACAATTTTTAAAAAATATAACAAACAAAAAAAAACCGAATAAACAAATAACAAAAATAAAAACAGATTGAAGATTCAACAATAAATTTGCTACGATAAATAATGACATTCCACTCAAATTTCTCTTAATATATGATTTAAAAAATGTACTCTTCAACAGTCACTCACACTCACTCACACACACTCTCTCTCTCTTCCTTTCTCTCGCTGACTCCAAATTTTTGAAGCTTTAAAAAATGAAATGCTTTATACAGTTTTGCTCAAGGAACTGAATAAAAACGATGCAACACAGAGCACGCCGACAGCTGTTTTTTCTTAAATTAGTTAAAGTAAGATGTGTAATAAAATTAAATCTACATTGGACTTTTCCTCTCACTTTAAAGTTAAATACAACAAATGCTGCACCAAGCGATAACTACGTTCAGATCTTTTTAATTAGCATAAGCGATAGTTCTTGACAAGAAATAAATAAAATAAACCCGCTGAAACGACTGATGCATTTAAAAGTGCATAGATCTTCTTCATAGTCCTTCGGGTAAAATCAATTCACTGCAAAGTAAAAGAGTTATAAGTAAATTCCAAACTGCACAATCATCATTCGTGTTTTACGTCAATGCCAAACTTTGTCTAAAAAATGAGTATTAAGTTGTGCTTAAGTTATATTCTGTGATACGAATAAAAATATTGAACAAAAAACCAAAGGAGCTCACTCACAAAAGAACGACAGAAAAATGAAATACAGCTTTACAGCCATATAAAAGATTATGAAAGATAATAATATGTGTCGCGAACGAGTTATAAATTGCAACTTTTGTTCATGTTTCAGAAATAAAACTGTTCTTCTTGCCCTAACCCCATTTCACCTCCACCCTCCAGGCGTTCATTTATTCGCTTCCTTCTCTCCCCCTCCCTCCAATCTAAATAAAACATTCACCTCCAATGAATAACACGGAAACCGAATATGAGAAAGCCAGAATCGTTGACAGATTTGTAAACATTACCTGAAGAGATTGCAACATCACTCATCATATCGATCAATCACCACGTAAAAATTACATTTGCATACAGGTTTTTTTTATCTAATAGGTTTGACGATGGCATTTTAGGGAAACTAAGAACCGTCTAGCGAGATCAATAGACCTCTGTCTTTACGTTTTCTGTGTTAGCTTTTGGTATCGAGCATGCAAGCGCTGCAACAGTTTACTGCATGTAATTAATCGTTCAAGAGACACCGGCTCTGTGGCCTAGCGGTAAGACACTCGTTCAGAGATCGGAAGGTGTGTGGTTCAATCCCCGGCCGAGTCAAACCAAGGACATTAAAATTGATATTGGCAGCTGATCCGCCTAGTGTCTGGCATTATGGATTTAGTGTTAAGTATTGTCGACCCGATTTCAGGATAATGTGACTGAGTGTGGTGTACGCAAGCGCTCCTTACATCATATTGTGGCAGCACTTTTCAATTGTCTCCAGCGCCGTCTCTGACATAACCTCGTAGTTGACCGGGACGTTAAAATTCAAACAACCAACGTTCATGAGACAACTTTGAAAAGAGTGAAGCAGCAGCAGTAGCAACAAAAGCAACAATAACAAACGTGAAGGTTAACTTAAACACACTCATACAAATTCAAATAGGAACAAAATTTGATAGATTAAATATTTATTGCACAGCTGAGACTCTTGTAAGCTTTTGTAATATTAGATTGACTAAGCTATTTAATATTGTAGAAAATCTTCCCATCCCCGTTTCACTCCCTTTTACTACAATTATGTCTCCGATTCTGTTTTCAAAATTATCTCCCACACTTTCCCACTCTCTCTCTATTATGTATTCTCATACAATCAGGAAATTATACATTAAATAACAGATAACATGGCATTTATTCTATAGTTGCTTGTGTAAGCGACATGAGTCGAATTGCTGATGCCACTTGGCCAAACACGTTAAGGTAGCACTCTATAATAATGTTACCATAATACAAGTAAGTGATGTTTTTGGGGTTTCGAAAACTCTTGTGTCACGCGAAGTAACGCTTACTTTAGAAGTGGCTAAGAGGTGGGGCTATGACAATTCTTTTCTAATATAGACAACGCCGTCTTTCGGAAACAAGAAAGCCAAAAGTCCGGAGACTGGATAGGAGTTTCGATTGTGGCAACTGATGTCACACAAATTTCAGACGTAGCCATTGCAAAGCTATTTTTTCATAGACTTGCCGATTGATAAAGGCTGAAATTTGCGTTTGGCTGAGAATAGGCGTCTCTAAGTGATCGACTTGATTTTGATTGGGACAAAACCATTAATGAGATAATAGATTGCAGCCTTGTACCGACGACAGACTTATTCATCTATGATGCTTTAGCTTTCCAAATGGTACAAAAAGGTGCATGTTTTCTCACTCCAGATAAAGCCATATACCTAATAATATATAAAATGATATACAGTGCTCGCAACGCTTTTCCTTCAAGTCGCAGTAATAGAATAATAAGAAGCTTAACAAATTTCGATTTTTTTCTATCCTTCAATAGTGACAATGGTTCGCTTTAGAAATCTAAACGCAAAAAAATTGAAAACTAAATTCCTATTTGGACCCACCATGGACTGGAACGCGATATTAACGACTTAAAAACAAGTGTCTTTATCATCTAAGATTTTAGTAATCTAAATGTTGTAAGCAATGAATTAATTAATTTTTCAAGTTAAAGCCCGTGTGTCCAAAACATTAGGATAAATGAAAAAAACACTTAGCTGTTTGGAAATTTTTTATGATGGATATAATCGATTCATTCTGAATAATATTCGATGTCTTTGAGACTGTTTTAGTCGTTAAATGGATTTTATTATTCTTGATAAACGATAATCGGATCAACTAAAATCTCTTCAAATAAAAAACCTGCATGAATGTCATGTACTACTTTTTAGAAAAGAAATAAGAACAGTTCACAATTCCACCATCTTAATGTCATCTCGAGACATTCAGTAATTAGTATTGATTGAAAGATTTAATGTATAAAATTACAATAAAATGAAGTAAACTTAAATTAAAATAATTACTGATAATTACTGATTACGCAGTGGCTGCCCCCTCTACTTTTCCTAATGTAAAAACTTATAATTCATATGAGGCATGCCTTAAAATGTTATGTTATCATTTGTACTTGTGTTTGTTGTGTAAAAATAAACGCCTATGTGCTTTCTGGATTCAATTTTGCCTTTTGTGTGATTTGAACTTTTTCCGGTTAACTTAGCTAGCCACTTAGAAAGGCAAGGAAAAGGTCTTCGCTTTTAAGAAGCGTAGAGGCGACATAGTATAAGTTATACAGAGTTGAGCAGAAGCTACTTTAGGTCGAGGGTTTGAATCGTACGTTATGAAATTATTTCTCTGTTTTTATCACGTTTTTTTCATTTATTTAGTACGCAAAAGAAGAAAAAAATACTTTTTTTTAAAAATAGAGGTAAAACAAAAATCTAATAGGGCCTACCAGACCTTTTAACTCAAAACACAAAGGTCTGGTACTTAAACCCTAGCTCTAGATACTCAAACCAGTTAAAACCTGGACACATATCTTTTTAGATAACTTTTTCAAAACGTAATTACCTGTTCGCTTATAATATGACACCTTTTCACAGTCTGAAAATAATCTTAGCTATCACAGATTAGAAGTTTGTCCTATTCCCAACCCTAAAACGCGAAGAGCAGCCCGGACTAGACTAGAAATCAATAGATGATATCCAATGCGGGGCGCGGGCCTTCTGTTCGTGTCGTTACAATAAGTTACCTGATAAAGTCTCAAGAAAACCTTATCGCAATACAAACTGAGATTATTTTCTTTCCTTGGGACTTTAAAAGAAAATGAGAAACATTCAAGGTCACATGGAAGCAAGATAGAGTAAGCAGCCATAAACAAAATTTAATAGTATTAAAACTATTATATTTCCCACAGAAAAAGATTATTATCCCACTAAGGCCTTGGCTCTTGAGAATATTTTGATACTCTTTTCTCACTCATTGCACTTCCCGTATAAGAAGTCTATTTATACTGTTGGATCTTTAAGTATAATAATACAAGTTTTGGAAGGACGATTGTTCAATAGGAGAAAGTAAATTGTCTTAACGGTCGACCTATAAGAAAATAAGTAACATGAGATAATCCCACGAACCTCATTCCTATTCTTGAGTTCTCTTTTACATGTTCGTGAGACAAGGAAGCAGGCTGATAATATTCTGTCTAAGTGTATAGCAAAAGAGGTACCGTAGAGTGGGGCTAGTACTAATACCACCCGGGGTGACTAAGACCAATACCCAGGTTAATGTTTTTTATTTAATTACTATGTAACTGATCTGTAAAGTTGCACACATTTGTTTGAATAATATAATATAACCATTTATCTAAATGAAAAAAATTACAATTATCATGCAGAAGTCATTTAATGCAGATACAAGGTGATTGTTGCTAGTGCCTTAAAATCAAATAAAAAAGGGTGCTCTTAGTCACCCCTATCATTGGGGGTCACATCACTTGAAAATGCAGAAAACCTGAAGCAAGTGATGTGGAAAACAAAGTTAAACTCACTTTCTTAGGTGGTCTTAATCACCCCAGTAAGAGACTTACTAAAACCAGGTGCTTTTTCACTATGATACAAAAGAGCTGGTCTAAGTCACCCCATTTCGGGGTGACTAAGGCAATGCACTAAAATTCCACCTCATTTTCAAAAATTTTCTTCTATAGTGGAAAAAAAATAGTGGAGAAGGTAGATTTTATCCTTCCCACAATGTGGAAACATTAATAAAGGGCATAGGCTCATTATGTGAAAATGTATGATGTGCGGTTGTTAAAAAAGTGGTCTTAGTCACCCCAGTTTACGGTAGTAGGAGATATCTCGGCCACTCAGTGCTCAGGTATTAGAGACCTTTAGCACACGCACCGTGTCGCACTACGCGTACGTGAAAATCGGGAAAGCAGATTGACGAAACTATAAAAATAATGAAACCAGTTTCTAAAAATAGACCCACAGACGTTCGCGTCATACTCACGCGTTGCTGCTTAAACTCTGTATTGCTGAGTGGACGCCGGGGAGGTTGAGTGTTTGGTGTGGTCGGAATATACATAAAGCGAAAACAACAACAACAACAAAACAAACAAAACAATAACGAAACAAAACAAAAATGCTGAAACATAATTTGTTTTCATTAGAGAAAAGGAAAGAAATAAACAAAGACATTATTATTGCACAATGTTTGTAACAGACCCATGAATACAACAGTGTACTTGCCTATTAGATTTGAACTACAATAACAGACAGAAAATGGAAAAAAA
>BMAT01011347.1:413721-423773 GCA_019649035.1 Elysia marginata
AAGAAAACACAAAACAGGAAAGAGAGACAATAAGGGCTCATTGTTTGAATCGTTGAGAGAAAAAGATGAGAGAGGGAAGGAGAGAGAGTGAGAAGAGAAAGAGGGAGAGAAAGAAAGAGAGAGAGAGAAAGAGGGACAGAGATGAGAATTATATAAAAAGGAAAAGCACGCTGAAATTCGTTCATTGGATGCATTGAAAGATAATATTCATATAAAGACGGTATACTGGAACATATAAAGAACCAATGGCAAATAATTATGTAGGCAGATAATCTTATTATAAAAAAAAATTCACCTTCGAATTCTACTCAGACATTACTGCTGAACCGATTTGCCTCAAATTTTCACTGAATACAGTTTGGATTTTTGAGAATAAAAAATGACCAGATGAGCACATGAAATAAACGGCAGGTGTCAGAACATATATTAACTCGGACCCCGGCTAAAATATACTTCATGTTTTAACAACAGCAGAGTTCATGTTTACATTCAGTGTGATGGCCTAGAGTAATCGCCTCATTGTAACTAGGCGTAACTATTGACCCCAGAAGTGATCTAGCTTACTTGGTAGCAATGTGAACGTGAATTTTTTGTTTTTTGTTGCAGGGGCTAGATTCTAGATCTAGATTCTGCATTCTTCTTCTTATTAATAATATTTTGGTTCACTCAGATTTGATTATAACCACCAAAGTGCTTACTAAAACTGTGACTTAGCCTTAGATTTGCTTTAGATTTACTTTACATTCAGTGTCATGGCCTAGAGTTTTGATGTCTAGATTTTACCAAGACTAGATCTAGATCTAGATCTACATTCAGAGGTGACTACTTCATCCCTAGCATGATCGGGCATTCAAAGAAATTCGGCTAGATTCTAGATCTAGATCCTGTGAACTGTTCTAGGTCTCTAGATCTAGATTCTGCATTCTTCTTTTTCTTAATAATAATTATGCTTCGAGATTCACGGAGAGGTGCACCATTCAAAAGGTTGTTCACTTTTTCCCGCAAATATTGCGGGTTCTCCACTAGTGGAAATAGAAATAACTACGCAGACAGATCAATAAAAGAGATAAATATATAAACATGCGCCTCAACCAGACGTCGAGAAACACGGTGACGTATAGAAATAAGGTAGGACTAGGCTACAATGTATGCAAAAGCTCCTTATACAAATTGAGCACTGTATTTCATGACATAAAAAACCTAGAATCCATCTAAATATATAAATAGTTAAATATGTGAATTGGTGGGTTAAATAAAAACATAAGGCAAGTAAAAACGTGCAGTTTGCGTATAAAATAAATGATAAATTTGTTAAATGCATTATCTGTCAGAACAAACTGCCGTTAATCTAGCACTAAGGCACATAGACAAAAAATCTAGAGAGGTTAGAATAATCTAATAAGGATTGATAAAAGCTAACAATGTGCGGATCATGATTTCATAATGCTTTAGAAAGAAGTGTGGCCTCTCTCACCGCCCAGCTTATCAATCGACGAAGCCGTCGGGTATATTATATCAATTTTTTTCCTAGCACTTAGTGAATCACAGCAAAATCGACAGGTTAATTGAATTTCAACGTCCCAGTCAACTTCGAGGTTATATCAGAGACGGTGCTGTTGACAATTGAAAGCGTGCTGCCCCACTGTGATGCAAGGAGCGCTTGCGTACACTACACCCAGTCACATTATTTTGACGCCGAGCCCTACAAACTTAACACTAAATCCATAATGCCAGACACTAGGAGGCGGATCAGCTGCTAATACCAATTTTAAGTCTTGATTTGACTCGACCGGGGATCGAACCACGCACCTCCCGATCTCTGAGCGAGTTTCTTACCGCTAGGCCACAGAATCGACAACAGAAAAAACTTTGACTTCTATGCTAATTCCTCATAACTAGAAGATGCTTTTCACTAAGATCTACAAAAAACAAAACAAAACAAAACAAAAAACCAAAAAAAAAAACTTTAACGATGTTCACCTTTGAAAAAATGATACTTTAGCCAACTTTTAAAGTTCAAATGTGGCGTTCCCGATTTGGATAAAAGATTTATGTTCATTGTATGATGGTGACCAGTACATTGAGTGTTGAGGTTTGTTATTGCTGAAGTTGTGTGCATGGAGTCATTTTAAGGAGTTGCATTCAAAATCTCAATATCACGTTTATTAACTAATCTCGTTAATTTTACTCTGTCTGTTCTCTAAGGACGCTTTAAGACTTTGAAAGCTCTTTTGTTAATAGTAGATTCGTTTAAAAACAAAAGAACAACAACTATATCAACATTAACAACAACATCATTAACAACAATATCAACAACAGCATCATCAAAACAACAGCAGCTCGGTTTATGGGTGAAAAAGTCAATAATCAACAATTGTGTATGTGAAAATGTATGGTCATTGTACAAAAACAGCTATTATATTAACTACCACTATGCTTTCAAGGAAGTTCTTTATATAGAACCAATAACAGGATGTAGTCAAATCAAAGGTTTGTGAAACGCGACGAAGAAAAAACCCCAATAAAATCGGGGTTTTGCGTTTATACCTAATGCAGCTAATAACCGAACTCCGAAACCTTTCAGCTCGGAGGCCAAATGCATAATGCTCACTATAAATTAGTAGGAAGATTTTAGGTTTGGTTTATTTTTTGGCGGATTACTTTTTCTTATTTACAACATGTTTAGAGTTTTAATCAACTTTAAACCATAAAAAAAAAATTCACTTTCGCAGCCACCAAATGACGCTTAGTGATTGCTTAAAAATTTGGTAAATTTGCATGAAATAATACATAATTCATGGCCCTATCTAAAGCAACAACAACGACTGTGCAATATGTTGAGTAAAAACTAAAAATCTTTGTCACACAGTATATGAGGTGTAAAAGAAACCTTAGCGAACAAATTTGAATATCTTTTAACTTTTATTTCAGTCCTTTTGAAAACCTCACAGTGGACTATAATTCTGTCAACACTAAAATTGTCCCTCAACTTTTTATGGGCAGTATTATAATTATTACAAGGCTGTGACGATTGAAAGAGACTGAGAATACGTGGAACAATACTTTGAATTTTTTTTTACATGCAATTATCGCCTTTACTTACTACTTACCCCAGATTCGCACTCAAAGTCTTCGATAATAGTCGAGTCCGATACACCGCCGAAAAAGTTATTTTGGCTATCGCGGGTCGCCCGGTTATAGCGCCAACGAGTATTCTGCATTTTAGTGGCCACAAACAAGTCGAACCCGGAGCTTGAACGTGAAGTAATCGAAGATGGCTTCTGTCGATTCCGTTTATTCGAAGACATTATCGATTCCGATGGCTTGCCCACTTCAAAAATATAGACCTGAAAGTTGAGGCAGGTGCAAAATTTATCTTCCAAACCTAGTCAAATGACATTGGTGGTATTTGTTTTTGTTATCAAAGGAGCTGTGTAATGAGAAGGTAATACGAAAGACCAAAAAAGAGAGGAATATGAAATAAAGATGAAAATAATAAACAGAAAAGAAGCCAATAATGACCCACCTACAGATGCGAGCAGAGAGCAATTGGCAGAGATAGAGAGTAGGACTGATAGATAGAAAGATAGATAGATAGATAGACCGATAGATAGATAGATAGATAGATAGATAGATAGATAGATAGATAGATAGATAGATAGATAGATAGATAGATAGATAGATAGATAGATAGATAGATAGATAGATAGAAAAACGAGAGAGAGAGGTGGAGAGAGGGAGTGTGTGTGTGTGTTGGAGAGAGAGAAACGGACAGAGACACAAATAGAGACAGTTATATACACAGGCTCAAATGTTGCGACTTCTATTTTTTATTTATATATAGAATTAGGGACTGGGCAGATGAATAGAATGGGTTCAGAAAGCGATACATGTTATTATAATGTCTCGTGTCCAATAGACGTAAGTCCAATGTCGGTGATTTTAAGTTGATACAACACATATTTTTAAAGGTTGATTAATCTATTTCTCTAGATTTGATTTTTTCCCAAATCAAGAACAATTTTAGTACCTACCTACAAAACAGTGATGATTTTTTAACGTTTGGTAGCCAAGAAAAGTGATTTTTTTCAAAAGGTAGCAGACAGACTAGCCCCAAAGAGATCTGGGGCTTAAAGCAGCTGACTAATGATCTATCCTACCCAGGGGCGAAACGCATAATTCAAAGCCGTATGAAAGAAAGGTGGACAAAAAATTTAATATACACTCGTACTACCTCAGACAAGATGGCTTGCATCGCATGGATAGAAAGATTTTAAATGTATGAAATTAGCAGTGGAGAGAAGTGTGCTTTTTTGTCGAAATGCCCGAAATGTCTGCCTTTAGTATGACCCGAACCTTCGACTTATAGATGCTTCGGCACCCACCGCCTTGCCGCTTAGAGAAACATAGCTTATAAACGTCGACTCTACGCTCCTTGAAAAAAGAGTTTCATAGCTCAGGTCCTTGCTAAGCCTCTCTAAGCGAATCGCTTACTTGAATTAGTAAATTGAACAGGAGTCGCTTACTTGAGCAGGAAGACCCAAATCGCACCAAAGGGAACCGTTTGAATGGATAAGCAGGGCCAGACAACTTGTTCTTATTCAGGACTGGCCACAAAGGCTGAAGGCACACAAGTACAAAACGTACAACTTTGGCCAGACTGACGACTGGCCTCTGTTCCATGTGGAGAAGCTGCTGAAACTGCAGAACATAATTATCCTGCAAGACTGCCAGAACTAAAGAATACTAAGACCAGATGTTATTGGAGCAGATCCACAGACTTGCAGTTCAAACTCTGTGGGGATTTCTTGAAGAGCTGGAAAAGACCAAAAGCTTCACCCACCACACGGAGGATCAATATTTGAAGATGACACCCAGAACAAAAAAAAGAAGAAGAAGGATTTCAAAAGCCCAATGCCAATGTGAATGAATATTGCCTCAATAATTGAGTTATTTTTGATAGTGGAAGGTTAACAGTATACAACAAAGATTAGAAACGGTATTAAACTTATAGCAAAATGTTTCCGAAATCTCATTATCATCAAAATTAAATGATGAACTAACCGCAGTTTGTCAAGATATTAGAAGAAAAACAGTATACAACATAGACAAGGAACAATAAATTTAAAAAAATGTTTCGAAATCTCAATATAATCAAAAAAAAACAAAAAATGAAATAACAAGAAAGTTCCCATCTTCTAAAAGATAAAGTGGTACAAAAGTATTTATATTAATATCATATTATAGATTAAGGGTAGAGTGCTCTTTTTCAATAGCGTAATAATTGTCATAATTATTTTCTATAGTTATTATTCAAACAAATTTTAAGGAGTCATATTATGAATATCTTTAATTTGTTGTTTCCAATGTATACATGCAGTAAATCAATAAGATTGCGATCACATTAAAAGCGTTGACACCTCTACTCTAGAAACAGAAGAAAATAGTATATAATTACAAACGTTGTTGTTCCTTATTTAGCAACATTTTTAAACATTATAACGCGCTGCAGACAAACAAAATCAATAATACAAGTTATTATTGTTATCATCAATATAATTATGTTAGCTTAAAAAAGTCTTAAAGAAGACGGAAATTGAAAAAAAGTCTTGAGGATCAAGAGAAAATATTTTTTTTTTATTATTTTGACATTTTTCATACCAATCAATCCTTGTTTATGGTCGACTTTATACTACATGAAAAAGAATTTGACTATAACGAATTTCGTTTTAAAAAGAACCATTCTACTTCATACATGGATCACGAGAAACACTTTCTTGCTCATGGCTCGTGGGGAGAGGATGTGGGGGTTACAGATTTTTTAATATATTTTTTCATGACACTTCCTGTCTCTCGTCCAAGGCAAATGAATCGGAAATCGGAAATTCCTTTAAAAAAAAACATGAGAAGGTGTTTGATTTTCTTCATTTTCTGTGTAATTTAAATCAAAAGAAAACTTTATACCTAACCGCAAAGTATTTTGTATTTTGTCTAGTACGAAAAAGCAACATCTTTGAAAGGGCTAATTGCGATAACTGACTCATTCTACCTGGACGCGAGATATATCCTAGTCTCATTACCCAAGTCTACTCTCAAAACGCGCTAGGGCATGAGCATTGTTATAGTTATAGTTCAATGAGGCAATCAGAGTAAATCAGTCTGAAGTCGCTCAGACTAATTTATTAAAGTAAACCATTTTTATTGTCTTCGAAATGGAGTAACTGGAGAATAGCCTAGATTTTTTATTTTTTAAAACCTTCCAAAGAGCACAGGATAGAGTTTTAAGAAATTTAAATAACTGCATAGCTATGTCAAAATTCTGACATGTGCCTGATTTACGCTTGCCGTCGTTAACAAAACAAAAAAAAACAAAGCAAATAATTGGAACATGGTATTTTTCACTTGGGAGTCATCCCAGAATTGAAGAATTTGTTAGCCAAACCTAGAACAAAATTGAAGACCTATGGGGACAGAGCTTTTACTTTCCAGGGCCCAGATGTTTGGAACCGTCTACCCTTATCAGTCCAACAGTCAGAATCATTATCTAGATTTAAATCAGTTCTGAAGACATACTTATTTAAAAACTGAACCATTATAAGAAATTTATTAGGAACCCTAAATTTACAAATTTTCTTGTCCATGTTTTCTTGTATTTGATATATTTATCTTTGTTTTTTTAAATTGATTTTTTTTTCAATTTCCAATTGTCTACGTTATCCATGTTTTTGAAAACTTGTATGAAAGAAACTGTGTAGCTTTTATTTTGTCAAGCGCTTTGCGAATTTAAACTATTGTAAAAATTGCTATATAAATTTAGATATTGTTATTATTATTATCCACTCGTTCTCTTTTCAATGAAGCCATTGCAGCCCAAAAAGTCTTTTTCTCTTGAATTTTTTGTTACTTTGTATTAGGGCAAAAGTCATGGAACTTCTCGAATTCGTTTTCTTTTGAAATTAACCTTTAAAGTTTTCTTCACCTTAAAATGGAAGGAAACTTGACAAAAAAAAAACAACAAAAAAAAAAACAACAAACATCCAGGATGGTAGCAAATGATGCACTAGCCTAAAATGGAAGAAAATATGACGCGCAAAATATTAGTTAATTCTGGGTCTAATCGAGATTCTACATCCTGATATCTCCTAGATACAGATGTATATCTAAATTATCTAGTCTAGTTTCTATATTCAAGTCATATTTCAGATCTTTATTCCAGATCTAACCTGGTTTTTACTGTATGCAGAAGTTAACATAATGATTCTGACCTAAATCTACGTCACAACTTGGGAAATCCAATCTCTTCCGCATTCCTTCTTGCAAATTGGTCACCCCTTTCTGTAGCACGATATGAAAAAAATATTACGCGTTTTGGAATAAAACGCTCTTACAGCACTTTTGATACACAATTCCGCACCTAAAGGTAGATATAGGTCAGACTCATGAAGCTGGGAACTAGCCTAAACTATAATTTATGTTATATCTCTTCTGTCGCCTTTCGTTTTCTCGATGTGTGTATAGTTTGATCTATCTTTCCAGCCAACTTGGTTACATAAAAATGAACCTTGATTTTTTTGCAGTTTTGAGTTGTTTATCCAACCTCGCTTTTCAAATCTGATATTTGCAGAAAACCAGCTTGAAATGTACTTTAAATTGTCGAAGGCAGTACTGTTTCTAAAACAAACTCATTAGACTTAAAAAAAGTATATTATTGTAACGCATATTGGTGTGCTACTTAAGTTTGACTCTATGAAAGACATTTGCCGGAGAATGGAACAAATTAAGGTCATCTTATTTTTTTCTCAATTAGGTTCTTTCGCCAAAAATAGACACCACGTGACCTAGGATATTGCTTCGCTGATCTCAATGTAAACAATATAGAAGTCAAGGCATTCCACAGTCTTTCTTTGGTTATTTTCATCGTTTTGAGTCTTGATGGTTGACGAACCTTGTTATAATCGCTTGAAAATGTGATTAAGAGGTACCTCAAATCCACGGATATGTTGGGTTTAGTCTAATAATCGAAGAAAAACGTGTAAGCTTAGACACTATACCAACCGATTTTGCAAACATCCCGTTTTTTATTTCGTATAATATGTGCCTCTAATGATCAAGCACATTTTATTTTTTTTTAAGTTTATGGCTTCAAATTCATGTTTTTTCGTCCCCAAAGGCTATAGCTAAATATTTTCCTAATAGGCTTAGGGAAATTCGCTAGGTTCAACGGTACGTCTTTGGCGAGTAATCAGCTAACCTATTTCAGAACTAGCGGAAAAGCCCAGAAGTAGACGACCGGTACGAGGAAAAAGTCCGAAGAGTAAATAGGTCACTCTAGAGTTGAAGATAACTGTGTACCTAGATACGGTCTAGAATTTAGATAGGTTGTCTTATAAAGATTTTAAAACTCTTGTACCAAGTTTAGTCAATTTCGAAAATACTTTTATTCATCTTAGAACTTGCACTTAAAACGTAACACAGGTCAAGGTCTGTGATTGATGGAGACTTAATGAACAAAGAAATGATGCGCCTGGCTCTCCTTATATCGGGTAGTTGAGGGTTTTGTTCCGTGTGGTTTTAGGTAGGCCCTCAATTAAAATTAAGTCAATAAAAATAAAAGTAGATCTAATGAAGAGACGTTGACAGAATATAAAAGTGAGTCGAGGTCTATGTAGTGTTTATTACCAGGACATGGGGAAGTAGCAGCAAAGATTGTCCAGGTCACGTGATAAAAGTCTTGTAATACGGACATTTTGAAGGACCTAATTTCATTGTCCCTGAGCCATCTTAAAGGTGACTTTACATGTTTCTGAGATGGCATTCCAAAATGGAATAGAACATCGAACGTTTTTAGAGCGTTCGAGCGAGTAGGTTATCGTCCGAAATTCCATTCTAATCTTATTTTTCGGCAGGGTTCCTCTATTTCTTTTTTTTTTTTTTTTTTTGGGAATCAGTCAGAACGTCATTGTGGGATAGATAATCCTCTTGGAAACAAAATGGTGGTTCTTTTACCAATGAATTGGGCTCGGTATTGCTTCCAACATTCACATATACACAAGAGATATCAATCATCTGAAAAAATAATACCTTAAACCACACAACAGAGAACCATGCAATATTCCTAAATCTAGATATAGATCGAGATTCAGCAGACGCAAAAAATTCAGAAGAAAAAAAAAATTTTAGTGCTAGATTAGATCTACATTCTGGATCTAGGCGAGGCCTAAACTTTATTTCGTCTCATTTTTTGACATGGTGTAAGAGCTTCAAAAAAATTGGCGAGATCCCCCTGGAAATTTGCTTGTTGACCCCACTGAGAGAATAATGCTTCTGATTTTGTGTTTTGAATTTTACCGTGTATCCTCTGCTTTACGAAGGGTTTCGAGATACTCTGGATACGGGTTAAGAACTAACTGTAACCATCTCCATAAATAAATACTTTGGGAGAGTAGATCTAAAACTTAGGTAGTATTGTTTTTTTCTTGTGTCACCAAGTAATAGGTTGTTAATCTGCTTTGTATAAACTATACTTTAGGAGAGTAAACTTAAATAGTATATCTTGAATATTATTTTATATTTTATAAATATACACAGATTTTTATATTTTCTTTACATAGTTATTTTATTTCCTGCCTGTTTGAAAACCTTATACAATTTAAAAAAAATTTTAGGTGTGACAATCATATATGATGCATGGAGTGGAGAGTGAGTTGATAAAGAGATTAGGAAGAGTGAAAGTTTGAATGGAAAGATGAAAAGTTTGTTAACAATATAAATTCAATATTGCTGATGACCAGATTTTGAGGTTGAATATGCCCATTTGTTGTCATTTCTAAACATTTTTAATTGTTTCATTTTTGTGTAATTTAATGACCACGTCTGTAAAACAAATCTTCTTCTTCTTCTTCTTCTTCTTCTTCTTCTTCTTCTTCTTATAATTGTTAGTAATATTATTATTATTATGATTATTATCTTTATTATCATCATTATCAATATTATTATTATATGTAATCTTTTCTATCATTAAAACACGAACGGCTTTACTAAATTTGTAACTA
>BMAT01011349.1:24757-38051 GCA_019649035.1 Elysia marginata
AGATTGCTTTCACACACTCATCAAGAGATTCAAGGGATGAACTTGTTTATAGAATATGCAAATCGGTGCAGCAGTTTATAAATATATAGTGGCATTTTGAACGCAAGAAAAATACTGTAAGTGTTACAATGCCATCGGTAAATCCCGACCCTAGGTCTAGGGAACCGGCACCCAGGGGTTAAGTCCCTTACCCTCTCGAGTAGGCAAGTGAAGGACGCCGATCATCACGAGATGGAGGTGTACATTGAAGTAATACCGCATTTTCATTGGTTAGATTAGAGAATGTTGACTTCAACTCCCGCAAGTTCAGGGGTTAAGTTTGTCTGATTGCACTTTTTCTAGGGTACTGATAAGGCATTTATGCCCACCAATTCTAATCAGAACTGGAAAAGATAAGAACTCAAGAATCGTTTATATGTGTTTAAAGCTAATTTTGTCTCAAAGAAAGTTCTGTTTTTTTTTTTTTTAAGAAAACTTTCTTTACAGTACTTCAAATCAAGTCATCATAGTTGCTCAATCTCCCTAATGTAGCTCGGAACTTGCAGCTTGCTGTGATACTTTTCCCTACGATAACATTGGGCCCAGCGCAAAGTGCATTACTCTATCAATTTATAGTTATACCCGACCTTTAAATAAATGTATAAACTATAATTTTAAAAAATCAACGGTTTTCCATCTTTCTTCCTATGAAATATTGTTATGTTTTCCCTCTCTTTAGCTGGCATATATTTATATTACAATGCTTTGGAGCTTAAGTCTAGATCTACGCAAGTGCATGTTTTCCATTACTATTTCTGTACTTTTTTAACTTAAAAAAAATTGAATTACGGCATTTGTTGATTTAAACCACCAGTCTATTGGATGCTTTTGGAATAAGTCAAAACTGAAGAACAATTTATTTGTTGATAGGGCTAGAAATACATTATACAGCCTTTTTACAAGTAGAGAATCAAGAAAAAGTAGCCCCCCTAAGTTCGTTCTTCAATCTTCTTAATCATGTCATATCAAAAGTATGGTGAGGATTCAACTCTTGATGTAACTAGTTACTGATTGTAAGTCAAACACCTGATACGTGAAAGTAAAAAGAAATCTTTTTGAAGTTTTTCGTTTAACACCTTGGCAAAAATACTAAATGAAATGTAGGCCTATGTATCATTCATTTTAACTGAAACAAGTGTAACAACTGGCTGTCTTTATTGCGTAATGTTGCATAATCATGTCTGTGTTATGGAGGTATTAGAAAACGTACATGACAATCTACAAAAACATACAGGAAACATTGAGGTTGTAACCTACGTAAATTAGATTCATCATTCATTCCCAAATTTCAACCTTTCTAGCTCTGAAACCAAGGGAGAAAAGTTAATTGCTTTTTTTTCTTTTTGCTATGACAAACAGTTTGGTTACATAACATTACTTTACAAGATTTGCGTTAAATGTACCTAACATAAAATCACATCATGGCACTCTGCTCAGAGACAGCTTATGAGAATGAATCCTCATCCTCTCATCTACCAAATCAGCCTTTGTTTCTAGCAGCTGAATTAATGGCTGAACTGTACCATGTTTCCTTTTGAAATATTATATAATCAGAGGACAGTGTTTGTAAAACAAAAAATCCCTCTCAGAACTTAATAATCAATTAAGTTTTTTTAAATCCTCAGTCAAAAAAAGAATTATTTATAACATTCAAGTCTATAGCTTGAAAAATGAAGGAGATATGCTATGTTAACTTTAAAATCACACACTGATGTTTGCATTCATTTAAGCTACACCATTCAGTTCAGTGAATAATTGCGACAGTCAAATTTCGATACATTTTTCAAAATCCCGGCCCTAAAATCTACAAAATCCTAAAGTTTTGTCCCAATAGCTTTGAAAATAAACAAGTTATGAATTTTTTACCTTAATTTTCTTATCAAATGAAATGTGTACCTCCTTCAGTCCTTCTTGCTGAATAGTTTGCTCTATCTCCTTGTAAATGATTGTCCAAAATATTTTCTCGGTTTCGCGTCAGTTAAATGGAATATGGATATATAATATACCTTTTTTTATTTATGAAGGGATTTTGATACTTAAAAAGTTTTTTTGTACAGAAAGGTTGGCTCTATCAAATGAAATGAAACAAGATAGAATTTGAACAATTTGAATTTGTATGGTCCCCTTGCTAAAATCAGCATATGATGATATGTGCTACTGCTAGCCTTTTAAAATGATTTAATCTCACTCAGATTGATATTGGAAAAGTTCTGCACTTCTTTTTGAAATCTCATTCCTTATTGTCTTTAAAATATTTTATAAAGAATACGATAGAATTTAAATCGACATGTGCTAGCCTTAACTCTTTTCCTTCCTCTTCAATATATTTTGAACATCAGTGATTGACGACGTCATCAATGAATAAATTAACCATTTATCATTGAATTCAAAGCAGAAACTTATCTTATTTCTTATGATGAATAATAAAAGCTAAATATTCCCTCAGAAATCAGTTAGAAACATTTTGATTAAATTTTGTATTGAGTTATTAGACCCAAAAATGTTTCATTGTTACCAGCCTGCCGCCATTTTGAATGTAAAAATTATGGTAAAAATCATTTTTATCCATTTTAATAGCTAAAAATCAAGAATGAGATTTTTAAAGTTAAAAAACTTTGATTTGGACCAAGGTGAAGTTTATTTTCGTTCATAAAAAATAATGATTTTTTTTTCATAATCCGATTTTATGGTGTGACAAACATGTTTTTAGTAATAAAAGTGGTTCAATTTGTGTATTATGGTGTGATATTAGAAATAAACCACAATGAAGGGGCTAAGTTTTGGCAGCCAAACTTTCCTAGGACTACCATTTTAGGTCAACTATGACTTTGGTCAAAATGGACAGATGGGCACCATGCTTGTCAAATAACAACTACAAACCTTTAACACTTTTCTAAACACTTTAAGTATTCAAATCTGCCATAAATCTAATTCTATGTAACAATTTATATTTTGGACTCTCATGTCCCCCTTTTGTGTGCCAAACTTTGGGAACTGCTCATAGCAGGAAAAATTGGGTGAGCTTAAGTGGAAGGGAAGTATGTGATGGGCTGAAGCTGTATGCCTCGTCATTGGCCTGTCCAGTGATGAATGAGAGGTGCTGTGGTCTTAGGTCAAGATGATAGGTAGAGATCTAAGCTTGTCATCAGTACCTATGTTTATTTCTGCTAATTTCCCTATGCAGTCCTATTGGAGGAACTTGCCTACAGCAGGATTTTTCTTCTGGAATAAAAATTGCCGCTAGGTATTTCATGTGCTTAAAAAGCAGTTTTATTTTACCTTTAATAGACAAATCGACTCTTTTCTTGCTGGCCATGTTTTACATTGGGAGTTGATCAGTGAATGAAACTTCTGGATTTCATACATGCTCGCTGTCTTAGCTATCTATAGGCCTACACTATGCAGCAATCTTACAAGTCAAATAAAAGTCACACCCTTTTCTGTTGAAATGATCTACTAAATTACTTGTAAAATATTAGTGTTATAACAAACATTATAGCTCTATCAATATCCACCAGGAATGAAATGAACCTTGAAGTCCACAGCAGGACAGGCAAATTTTGCTTCGCTCTTTCCCTAGCATATCACCTCACCTGAATTAAAGAAAAAAAAAGCACTGCTCAACATCGTCTAAGCCCAGGAAAGCTTGTATTGACCACCTATGTGTCATTTTGTTTATTACACATGAGTAATGTGCTTTTCACAAGCATTAACAAATAATCTGCCGCCAACACCTTATTTTGACAGTAACTTTATTTTAAAAAAGCTCAGTTCTCTGGTGTTTTTTTTACTGATTTCGATTTTTCCTATCCAACTGCAATATATAAGATGCATGCCTTTACAACTAGTATTTACTTGAAACTTTGAATATTTTATATTTGCACAGGTGGTTGCGATGGAGTATGACAAGATCAATCCTGAATATATTTCTCGTCACTATGAAACAATATACAGTCTGTTAGACAGCCGGAGTGCGGAATACCGCAGCACATTCTGTGAAACGCTATCAAACAAGCTGCTGAACCTTCAAAGGTTTGGCCATATTGAGGCTGCAGAGACTAACTTTATTGATGATGACACTTCAGATGATCAGATGGATACCAAATGACCATGAGCATTGAGTAGTTAGGGATATAATAATATTACTGTTGGGGAGCATGTCCAGGATACTGTGCTAGTATCTGGAGTTGACCTAGTATGCCTTGTGTTGTAAACCAAGTTGATGAGATACTGAAATGATATTATTTATTTTGAAATGAATGAACAAGTATGACAGTGAAATATATGAGCTTGAGTGAGAGAGGCACACACTGACAAACAATCTAACAATGTAACATGGAGAGAATTAAAGCATTAAATTTTTTGCTTTCATGAGAATGTGATGTAAATATTTCATAAAATATATGATTCCAATACATGTGTAACTAGTCCTCAAACCTGAATATGAATATTTCATTTGTGTAAATAATTATATATGTATTTTGTGAACAAATGCAACACTTTCTATAGACCTATTACATAGCAAAAATTTCAACAGTCTAAAGCATTTAAAAAGAATAGGGAAAACATCCTTTCTCACCATCTGCTAAATCTGTCTCAAGCTAAGAAAATTTTTTTTGTATAGGGTTAGCATTTACCACTGTAAGTCTTATCAGAAACAAAGGAGCCCAAAGTAGATAAATTCTTACTCTGCTATGTCTCATGGTTAAATGTAAACATTTATATATACAATGTACTGGTATATGCTATTAAAGTTTATCTAACTTGTAAAGAATTTGATTATTGAAAGGTACATCCATCTAAATTACTAAGTGAATTGAATAAGTTCTGTGTTGATTTAGAGCATTTAACAAAAAAATACATGTAATTAGAAAGAAAAATTCCAGCCAAATGTAGAATCAAATGACAAAAATTTTTATTTGAGAAGTTGCCTTCTAAAAAGAAGTAAATATTTTGTCTCTATATTTTAAGGAAAATCTATCTACCAAATTCTTATAATTTCATGCAATTTTTTATGATTGGAAGCTCAGAAAAATGCCTTGTTAAAAATATCAATGGAATATAATGAGAAAATTGCAACATTTGACTCATTTAGACTAACTGTCAGACATATTAGACCTACTATTACTAAAGTACTACGACACTTTTGTCTTTGAACTTATCTCTTTGATAGGCTGAACATGAGATGAATTTCTCCAACCCAAGTATTTTTATAACAATCAGATTTGAGTAGGATATACTTACAGTAGTTACACAGTATGATTTTTTATTTCTTATTCATCAACTATTATAATTTGTAATTTAGTTTAAAATTTGATGAAACATCATTAAAAAGCAATTTTACTGAGCTTGCATGTTCTGATTGACAGAAATGGTTTTTGAAAGCCCTATCAATAAGATTTATAGGTGGGGCCCAAAACTTGTAGCTTTTTAGGTTTTCTTCCACTAGTTCAGTGTTTCTCTCATGAACTAGTGCCAATAGTTAAACAAATTTTTCTCTTGTGTGATGTTAAAAAAATGTTGCCCTTAGAAGACTCTGCACGGCTCATTTTTAGAACTGTGAAGATTCCAGCTGTTAGTCGATTCAATGATTGATTATTTTGGGACCTTGCAATTTGTTTTGCATCTTCAGAGTGTTGATAATCCAAAACTGGAAGAGAGCTTAAGGGATATTTATGATAACGTTATCCAGATTTAAAATGTGGTAATTCCTAATCATTGTTGATGAAATGTTCAGTGCAATTAGATTGTTAGTCGCTTTAGTCTGAAAACTGAACCAATGAAGGATAGGCCTATATGAAAAATGTGAGCAGTTAAAACTTAGATCTAGTCATTTTGTTACTGCTAGAGTAAAATATAATAAACCATGATGGAATAGCTTTGTGCTTTTCTTTGCTGTAAAATGGAAGTGACTTGACCTTTCTAAAAGAAGTAAATGCAAGTTACAAACAAAACCATTTTTAATTAAACTTAAAAGCCTTGTCTGTTTTGTCTCCCTCCGGTGCTCTGAGAGACTAGGTCCTGTTATAGGCATGTGATTGACATTGCAAATTCGTCCGCTCTTATTATTCACCAGGCTGGCATCTTTTGAAACAACAATTCATGTGTTTTTTTGTTTTCATGTTGACTATTGCTATTAGTTTGAAGGCATTCGATTCGATCTACCTAACTCTAGTGAGCATTTGCATTCATGGTTTTGTTACTGTATGTATTATTATGTATGTGCTGTATACATAGGCTCTTGCAATGGAGCAATATGAGGGTTTCTCAAAGTTTTTCAAAGTTGTATATGTAAAACTGAGGCACAACTATTTTAAAAACTTATTGCATGGATTCTTAAAAATGGTAAAATTTGTTAACTAATTACACAGAGTATATACATGTATACTAAATACATACTTGTAGTTGTAGTTGGTGTTGCAACCAACAGTTTTTATGAGGCTGTTGTAAAAGCTGATGACTGTGACTTGTGTAAGAACCAAATATTTGAAGTTACAGGTGTGTGTGCAACATGTAGATGAGTGCTTGCAAAACTTATTAAAATAAATTTGTATGAGAATACATGTATGGCAAATAGTAGTTATTGATACTGACCTTAATACAAGTATAAAAGTAGGTCTTCTATTTATATACTAAGCTCGGCGGAACATTCAAACTGTTTTTAAACAGTCAAAATTGTATTAAGAAAGATTTTTATTGAAATAGATTTTATTTGGTTCTCCAAAATGCTTTTTATTATACTGGCCCTATTCTTAATTATTAAGCGTGTCTTGTTATAAATTGTTCTAATTTTTATCAAGTTTATATTCAGAGCTATAACAATTTTAGTTTAAAAGTTTGCATTGTTTTTTTCAATTTGGTTTAGATTCTAATCTGAGACATAATATAGTCAGTTTTTAGGTGTAGAGATGACAAATTCCTATTGCTAGTACATTTGAATTCAGCAGAATATGTACAGTTTGTATTTTACTACTTATGATATGTTTAAAATAAATAAGCTAGATGTTCTGTATATATGTGCATGTGGCAACATGTAATTCTACATTTGTAAAACAAGGTGAATGTGGTAGCCTTTACAGAGAAGTGAATTTAATTTGTGTTTGGTCTCAAATTATGTAAGTAAGTGTAACTTGTCTTAATTATCAACATGAAATTACTTGACATGTCTTGAGCTGGTTCATGGTGACTCATGATAGATTGTGTGGCAGACTTTGTGGTATAAATGGAAGTATTGCTATCAGCTGCCACGTATCTACATGTATTCTATAATTACAATTTACATATGAGGACTTACATTTCACATCGGCAATGAAGTAATTTTTTAAAACATACAATGCATCCTTTTCAGTTTTATATTACCTGTTTTTGGAAAAAGCTATGCCTCATAAAGGTGTTGGCTAGATGGATAGGTTCAACACAGAAACTGGGCTCTATCTTCATAAAACCTTTCAGTCTTATATAGTGATAAATGTTAAGTAGCATTCGTTTCGTCTTATAATTTCTTTTTTTTTCTTTCTTCCATAATACATGTATAATTTTTACAAACCATATTCTAGATTCTACTTTTCTGATTAGGTGCACATGGATCTGCTCGAGTGTTGCAATGGTTTTAAATCTATTTTATTGTAAGAGATGCTCTATAAACTTTCTACCCTGCTGTTTGTCTTTGATAATGGTATTGTTATCATTGGGTTTTTTATCATCACCCTTATTTTTTGCAATTGAATATGACTATCTTTTCTAAATACAGTCGAACCTGCCCAAGGCGACCATTGAAGATCAGTAACTATTATGGTCTGGACGGACAGGTGGTCGCTTTGACAATCATGGTGTTAAGAAGCAACTGAGCAAGAATGTTGTAAAATGAGTGGTAGGGAGAGGGACAGTCTTGTCAATGGGCCTTGTGAATGTGAGGAAACGTGGTCTATTGTTCTTATTTGTAGGTTTACATCACAGGTAAACAAAAGCAAGCGTGGAGTAGGGAGGTATGGGGCATGTGGGGGTACTGGACTGGCGGCTAATTCAGTAATTGGTTCTCCTCAGGTCAAAAGTGATCACTTTGCGGAGGATTTTTTATAGAGATTGTAAAGAACATTGTTAAATAAAAGGCTGCCCCCTGCCAAGTTTGTAGGGTGGTCGCCTTGCAGAATATAAAATTTTAGAAAAAAAATGCAAGCAATTGGTAGTAAATTGGTCGCCAGTGCAGGTACTGGTAGTCTCCATAGAAAGGTGGTTGGCTAGGCAGGTTCGACTGTACACCATGTAGATGAATGTATTGTTACCTTTCAATGAACCCTCTCATTAATATCTATAGATGACTTTTTAAAAAACTTTCTTTATTTTGAGACATGTATTAAGTTCCAGTCCACTTGAAGTTGTGCCTCTATTGATGACTTTTGATTCATTGAAAGGGCCAAATCATATTGCAAATTTTTTAACACACCGGCACCCTGGTTCAATTAAAAGCATATCTTGACCATAAAGAAAACATTGTTGCTTTTGTTTGGTAGTGATAGGCTATGATATAGAAAAAATATTTAACTTGATAAATGATGTTCATATGTGTAAGGGTCCTGCAAAACAAGTCTACATTATGCGGAGCTGTGTAATTATTATGGAGATAAGCCAAAGTTGGATAGGCTGTAAAAAGCTCTTTAAGATGGCGAAAAACTATTGTGATATCTTAATCTCTAGGTCCTGAGTTATTGCACTTGGAAGACAATGAAACCAAAAGGACTAATTAAAAAAAAAATATGGGGAAACATGGACTTAAATTTTCATATTATAGAAACCAAAAGCGCATTACTGTGTTCTTTAAACAGTTAAAATACGTTTTTAAGATTTATTCGAGATGGTTTCAAAAGATGATATAAATAATGAAAAACATTATAAATTTTCAAATTATTCAAAAAAGAAAAATTTGAGCAAAAACTTGACCAAGTACCAGTACTCAAAAATGCCCATTGTTTTGAATCGGCCAGCAGAGCATGTAGACTCATCTTCTGGGAGCTTTACACATACCTAGTTGCACAGGAATGCATGATGCATGTGTAAATCATTTATTTTCAATGACGTCATAGTCTCATTTCCACCCACTGACGCAAATGGCTGTGACATTTTCCGGCATTAATCCCTGGGACAGAAATGGGACCATACGTATTAAGCCCTCTTGCAGCAACATTAGTAGCAGTAGTAGTAGTAGTAATAATAATATTAATATAGAAGCTGTGGTTATGATAATGGTCATTATGATATCAAATAAGCCTAATGACAATAAAAAAAAAATTATGAGATTCAAATAAAGGGGAATAATCACATTAAAAGAATATACAATTACTAGTATGTCAGACCACAGCAAACACCAAGTGAATGCATGTAGAGCATTACATAAGACTCAGAGTTATTTTGCAAGTGCCTATATCAGTTTTGATTTATGTGCTTCTAAAAGAAAATAAGAGAAAAGGTCATTGCCCAATTCAAAACTTGCCTGAGCATTTTTAAAATTTTTTTGGACTGAAGAAGACACACTAAAACCACAATAAATCAAGGCCCTTATTCTTGTAAAAGCAACCCAGCTACCCTGAGAAAGTATAAAAGTCATAAGTACTGATGACAACAATTTTGTCATTCACCGAAATTGAATCTCGAAAGAAAAATATTACCTGCAGTATTTTGGCTAATCTCTGTTTCTTGAATCTTACATCTATGTACCGGTATACATCATATTCATTGCTTAACATTTTTATGCTGTTTGTACAGAACATACGGTATATAATGTATCTTGTAACTTAATGTTTCATCTGAATAAATCAAATTCTAACACGTACAATTTTTGGTGTAATAACAGATTACAGAATACACTGCAATGACTGCTTTTTGTTATTGACTTTTAAATATACGTCATTTTCATTTAAAAATTATTGAATCTTTGTAAAAGCTATTTTTACTCGTCCTGCAAACAGTGAGAATGACCTGGATTTGTTGATAATGTGAATAACACATTTTCCAAACCTTCGGTAAAAATGTGTTAGTTAATCTAAATTTTTTTGGTAATGTACTAGAAAAAGTGGAAATCTTCTTTTAAAACTAAAAGACATGATTTTCTCAAATTGAAATTTTAGAGACACATCATACTGTTGCAAGACATATATAGGCCTATATCCAGTGTAAACTTCATAATTCAAATCTTGTAAGAATGAAGAAAAACTTTGAATTAAGAGGATTCAAATTGCAATGTATACTCAAAGGACCATAGATCTATTCATTTACTACACCACTGCTCAGTTTATAGCACTCTACTCTCACCTGACCCAAGCGGAAATAGAAAACAAAGTTATTCTATGGGTGTAGATACATTTAGGTTCTAGGCAACTTTGTGCAGTGAGTACATTTATCATAAAAACTTTCATCCTTTGGAGAAGTTATCCTGCTAGGTATTAGACTTAAAAGGAAAACTTTCTGTAGGCGCAAATATAATTATGAATTGAAAAAATTTAACATAGCTTTGAATTTGTAGTTCAAATCCAACAAAAGCAAAAGAGTAAAAAGAAACTTGACATCTAGAAAACATCAAATTATAAGAAATTTGGATGATCAGACTTCAATTTTGAAGGTTTCCACTATATAGGCCCTGTCTATTAATAATTTCTTATTTTTACACATTACATATTAAGACGAAGAGTAAAACTTAGAATAGTTAAAAGCATTTCTGCAGGTCTTAACACTAATAACAGACATGGAAATTTTTTTTACACCATATAGTTGTTTCACAATGCCTAGCCATAATTTCATAATCACCATATTCCATGCCTTCAGTCTTGACAAGTTTCAGGCTACTGAATAAAGAACACCATTGCCCTGGCGCAAGTTTTCCAGTACTCTGATCTTCACTTGTCTGGGCTATATCTCTTTCCATGTGCCATTTCCAATACGTTTGTGTATTTCTCGCAACTTGCTCTTTCTCCTTGCTCATTGGGCATTTCCACTGCCGCCAGTGCTCGTTAGAAGATATCTAAGGTTTCTATAAAATCAATCAACTTCGTTTTTCAACTTAGTTACAATTTTTTTCTTTTGTGCTGAAAATTTTTACAAATAATTGGAGCATTTGTTTTAATGTTTTTAAATAAAATCATTTTGTTGAACAAACCTCACTAGAACAAGAGGAGCAGTATTGTCTAATTGTGGTTGTAAAAAGAAAAATGCAGTTCGAGTATATCATATTTAGTAAGCATAACATGTATAAATTTTGCTCTCTGCCTAATAGTTATATTATTATTTTGTACTTCATCATGTGCCCATAATTTTTCATTAATAGTTTTCATTCAAATTTTGCTGTCATTTGTGTAACTAGGCCTTCTTTGAAACAGCTTCAAGTAAATGAAAAGAATTGAAAGTAACTTAGGTGAGGGTAGGCTGCCTCTAGTCTCTGCCCTGTTTTGTTTACCACAAACTCTGCTGTATTGAAATTTGATTCAACTGTGACATTTTCATTTTTAAGAAAAGATATTTGTATTTTTCCCAAAAAGGCTGATAGAAGGCAAACCAGTACCTTTATGAAGAAAGTAATGCATAAAATTATTTTTATCATGGCGTTTTGTATGTCTTTGCATAACTATAACCATGATGAAGCTGATGCTCTCTTTTTGCTCACAAATTTCTGTGAAGGTTGTTCTCTTTAGAAGCTTATCCCTAAACCAGCCTCATGTGCCTTTTCTTGTATTGTTTCAATCAATTAATGACTTTACAACTATGTATGTATCTGGCAACCTACACCATCAGTACCGGTACCCCATGACAATGTAGACCATTATGCATTTATCCTTTTCTCTTTGTGTTATATTTGCATCAATGCCTGGTATCTGCCCAGCATTGTTTTAAGTTAAAGAATGACTGTAGTGAGTGGAGGCTTGAATGCTGAGTGTTGCTAGAACAAGCTGACTACCTACACTTCATCCTCTAAACAGATTGTGAGCTTTCAGTTATTTGCTAAAAAGGCTGGCTTGTAAAAGTTTTCATCTAATGATCTATGATGATCTGTGAGTAGTAATGTATGAGGATCGGATACATGAATATATGTGTAAATTTTGAATAGTTTGGGTCAGATTTTTAAAAAACCTAGGGCTAGCTTAGTAATTAGGTGACATTCATTATTAGTTACTAAAAAAACTTATAAATTTATCTTTTGACAATTAATTAGTTTGAAAGCATGCTTATAACCATCTACATGTAACATAAATTACATGTACTAACAGATATGACAATTCATTTATTTAATTTTAAGTTTCTGAATCAAGAAAACGCATAAGATCATGGCTATCGGAAAATGTGCTTATTGTGTGTATATCAACAATATGATATGTATTATATTTACAGGCCCCATTTTTTTTGCATTGTTTGTTGGAAGCTGGTCTTTATGAACTTATTTGTTGCAGTCATGTCCAGTTTGGATTTATTGCTTTTCACAATGTCATGCATTTGTGTAATTGTGATTATTAATAAAGTGAATTCATTTCATGTTCAGTTTCTTAACTTTTGTTTTCTTGTCACTGCATTGTGTGTCAAAATTTCCCTTAATTTTAAACTTTTGAAGAGTAATTAAGCAGATGATTTATGAGATATTGTAAGTGCTTGGTAAGAACAAGAATTCCTGTTTTTGTTTTAAAAACTGTTACTTATAGTTATACATTGGTAGGTGTTGTTGTTATTCTCAAAGGTTCAAAGAGAACTTAATCAAAATGGGAGAACAGTCAACTCTACTCAAGTCATTCTCCAAGGGATATAGCAAATACCTTCAGCTAAAGTGCAACTTTGAGTTATGGGCAAGTCATTGTACATGTACATGTAGATAATTGTCTCCATGAGACACAAAATAACAATATCAAGTTAACTGAAAATTAACTGAAGCAACTTCAACTTGAGTAGGTTTGACTGCGTGCTGTATTAGTGGTGTAATTCTTCAGTTGACCTGAAGTCCAAAAAGGAAAAGCCTTCTGGTGAGTAAATCTTGTCATGGTTTTCTAGGACTCTTTTCACAAACATATGGAGAGGTAAGAAAAGGATGTCTTTCATCATTGCAGCGTGCTTGAAGACTGGAGATTTTTTACACTTTCTCTATCTTTACATTTTAATTTTTATAGAACCCTGACTTAACTATCAAAATGTGTTTATGTAGTATCCCAAATAAATAATAGTGCTCAAAAGTAAAAAAAACAGGGATTTAAAATATCTTGTTACAAAATTTAATATTCTTGTCACC
>BMAT01011349.1:90366-121883 GCA_019649035.1 Elysia marginata
TTTCTAGAGTAAGACTTGGGCGTTCGTGTCGACACTAAACTGAAGTTAAGCGAACATTGTGGAAAGGCAGTAAACAACACTAACAGGCTAGTGGGCCTAATTCTGATGTTCGTCGTCTACCTTGATAAATTATCATTCATTACTTTGTAAAAAATGTCTAGCGAGGCCGCACCTCGAATATGGTAAATGCGTTTGGTCGCCAATCAACAAGACTGATACCCTGATGGATGAAAATGTAAAACGAAAGGCCACCAAACAGCTTCCATGAATAGCAAACTTCTGTTACGAAGATAGACTAAAAGCTCTTGAGCTTCCAAGTCTCATGTGCCGGTGCCTTAGAGGTAATCTAATAGAGACCTATAAGCTCACTAATGAATTATACAATGTCAATATGGAAGATTATATCCCACTTAGTTGTGAAAGAACAACAAGAGGCCTCTGTTACAAATTCACTAAACAAGCCTGCCGCCTTGTTGTTAGAAAAAACCTTTTTGGCTTGAGGGTCACAATAACATGGAATAGGTTGCCACAGAGCATGGTCACTGCATCTAGGCTAAACGCCTTCAAAACAGCATCTATCAGTGTGGCGTCGTGGTGTAGTGGCAGACGCTCGGCTTTCGGATCGAGAGGTCCGGGGTTCGAGTCCTGCTTTCGGCAGGTCGACGTTTAGTCCTTGAGAAAGGCTATTTACACACATTTCTTCGCCTCACTCATGCGTTAAACGAGTACCCGACTATAGGCAGTGAAAGATCTTGTCATAATGCTAGAGTGATGCGCTTAACTTGCTGCTCCTCTGTATGTTCAGAAGGTACTTTGGTTGGGAATGGCCTGTCGGGGAACCCATGTAAAGCGCTTAGAGCACATTAGTGGATAAGCGCTATATAAAAATGCTCTTTATTTATCTATGGACTCCCCAGGGACTATAAATACAGCACCAACTTCCCACTACATCCAGCGCTCCAATCCTCGCTAAGTGGTCGGGATTGAAAACCTTAAGATCATCGACGGGCCTAGGGCTTCACCGATTAAAACTTTTGTATTCTTGTGTATAAACGTTTACGATAGCAGTTAGTTTGAGCAGAGATAGTTTAAGTAGAGATGTCTCACTCCGAGTTTTTTGCTGTTTATTTGTATTAGGACGATTTTTGGGTTATTTCCCTTGGTCATTACAGGTTTACAGCCAGATCCTTTAGATACAGTATAGTGCCAATCTGACGGTTTTACTATTTTTTTTACCAGTATTGCGCTCTTAAAATAATTCTGAGTTACTATTTGGTATTATTTTTTTATAATATTACTGTACCAGCACAATTTTTTATTTACTAAAAAAATTTTGGTAACTTTTCGTCTTTTCAAAGAAAATTTATGAAATAACAGGTTTGGATATTTAAAGTGTAAACAGAATGTCTTAAGCATGTTTAATTACAGTTTTTATTAAAATACACTCTGTAAATAGTTCTTAGCAAAAGTTCTTAAGGTAGCAACATACCAAATATTGAAGGAAAAAGGACTATACATTTTGGTTGTTTTTACCTAGATTAACTATTACTCTATGACATACAGTTGTTGATTCTTTCAAATAATCAATATCTGTGTGCTACAAGAAGGTTTTTGGGAGGCACCCTCTTTAACAGTTTCCATAGCAACCACTTGTTTACAATGGTAACTATGCAGTTTACCCACTCTTTTTTCAAGACATTTCAATAAAATACACACTTTCTGTTCAAGGACATCTTAATATACCAAAACTAGCTCTGAAAAGCAAGATTGGACTAAGGGTCATTAAGAGGCGAAAAGTAAGTGGGAATGTATTTTAATAGCATTTTTTGATTGTTTTTCCTGTTTTTCTCAAAACGTGCATTTCAGATGTTTGATGCGCTCTAGAATCTACAAATATGCTCCAATTCACTCCAAATTTTGCACACAACCTTTATTTATATAACCCTATACTGTAAACCTAAAAAAAGAAAAAAATTTGCCAGTGAAAGGTTCTGACACCAATATGCATATTTGATGAGGTTCAAATTGACATATTCTAAAATTAAATGTTCATAACTTTTTTTGCATTTCTTTATATGTAAATATTAAAGATTCACAGGATAAAGCATGCAAAGAAGTACTTGTAAGCGAAATTTGAAGCAAATCAGACAATAAATAAAGCTATTGTGATGTTTTAAAATTTGGTGCTATTTTTAGCCTTTGGCGGCCATTTTGAATAGCTCATTTGCATAAATTTTGTCTATGTGACAAAAGTTCATCTTTTCTTAACTATTTTTAGTGTTAGATACCAAAAAATTATTCCAATATGTCTCCTATCAAATTTTTACTTGTATCAGTATGTCGCTACCTTAACATAATATCAATAAATCTTTGGCTTATTTACCATGAAAGAAAGTCAGTTTTGACTAGGCCTACGTTTTTGACAGCATTGCATCCTTATTGGTATTACTTGTTTACTGCTGGGTCATCTTTTTAACTTATTTAGTAGCAGAATGTTTTAGTCATTTGGAATTATTAAATAAGTACTCTTTAAGTAGTTTCAAATTACCATGATTTGTATTTTATAGCATGAAATCAAGTTATTTAAACTTTCAGAGTCAGGTTAAATGACTCTGGGCAAGCTAAAGATGACATTAAAACTTCAATGATTGGAACTGAAATCAACAACACAAGTTTTATAAACTATGAACGAAGCTTCTACAAAAACAACAATTTTAACAACACAAGTGCACTAAAACTGTGAAAGACTAATAAAACCAATAATTATAGCAACACAAATGCACTTAAAAGTGCACCAACGGGTTTATTATATTTTGCATAAATTTATAAAGTCAATCAAGCAATGAGAAGTCATACAATAATCCAAATGCCAATCAGCTTGAAGATAATTTAGAACGTATTTCAATTAAAAGTATTTTAAAATTTGAAGATAACAAATAATAAGGAAACAATCTAGATCTATACAATCTAGATGCTAATGTTTGTTATAATTAAAACCATGAATGTCACTGCACATGACCTTATTTAAAAAAAAATATAGGCAGTAACCATTGCACTAGACCTAGATTCTAGATTCTAGATAGCGTCAAACACTCTAAGGCCTTGTTAGAGTGGCACCACTCAGTGGAAATTCTTTCCAAAACTTGTAGATTTATAATTATCTAAATATGGTATCTAGATAAAAAACTGGAAATAATCTAGATTACATATAGATTCTAGTTTAGATCAAGATTTATGTTGTCACATCAAAAGCTGTGACAACGCAAAATGGCTTGAGTTTAGATCTATAGGCCTACCGGAAAATAACTTTATTTTCACAAAACTTACCGTTCTACGTCCTTGGGAAACATGTGGAAGAAAATGTCTTTACATTCTGTTTTGTTCCTTGCATTTTTGCAATTTATAGCACTGCAAAATTCCCCATTATTTCTAAATCTTGAACGGGATCTATGGACTTCACCTCTTCCACCAACTTCCATGTTTGTAAACACTCAGGCCTTTAACCAGCCAGACCCAAGGGACGGTACTCTCATCATTTCCTCACTCTACCCCTCGAGTGAGACATCTCTACTTAAATTATCTCTGGTTTGAGTAAAAGTAGTTTAGTTTTATGAAAACTTTCAATTTCTTAATTATTTCTAAGCCAAACAAAACGCCATCCATCTATCGATTCTTGGTTGTGATAATGATTTTTCCAGCAGAATGCATCACTTTGCATGAAGGTGACCTTGATATTCCACATAACTATTATTGCGGCTCAAGGATTTTCATAATATGAAATTTCTGCCTTTGTGACCCGAAAATCTGAATCAGATTAATTTAACTTATCTTTTAAAATGTTTGAACTTCATAGAAGTGTAACTTAGTTAAATACATAGATTTTCAGCAATCTTAAGTGTAGTTGAAATAAATATGAAAAAAATTACGTTCACGACAGCCAAAGTTTATAGGGTAAGTTTGATTGTATGTTAGATTTTTAAGGAAGACAAGCTAGTAAAAATTAAAAGCATTCAAATTTTTATGATATTTATTTCCAACGGTAGGCTTATTCTCTAGTGTACTAATGTAGGAAAAAAAAGGATATATCTGAGAGGTGAGCGGCCAATCAAACATGAATTGGCTGTTTGAGGATTTCTGTGCGAGTTTCGTACTTAAAAGATGTTTTTCTCTCTCATATTTTTATAAACATATGACTCCTTTATATGTCTTTACGTCATCCTGTTTTTGTCTGTTTTCAGGAGAGCTTTCGTTTCTCCTGCCACCGGTGACGCGAGGCCAGCAGGAGCTGATGAACCAACCAGCCCCAGGCTTGGACACCACAGACTTGCTCCACTACCGACCCAACAACGCCAGAGCCAGCCCAAACCGATCACCACAGCCGCGATCTAGGGCAGGACACAGACACTTGCCGCGCGGGTTCCGACCGCCCCAAAACACACCCTCTCGACCAGAGGACTTCTCCGCTTCGCTGAGAAAATCAGTAAATCCCCGGCGAGTCACCGGAGTTTCCGGGGTTGTCGTGCTAGGGGGCGGAATTAAACCTCCAATAGAGGAGAGATGGAGCAACCACAGGGAACAGATTGTCCTGCGCCAGTCGAGAAACTCCTCCTACTTGAGCCCGCGCGAAGTCGAGCCTCTAACGGACAGGTCGAGCCACTTCCGCAAGCATCGAGGGAAGCAATTGCTCTATAGAAGTCTAGGTCGACCTAACTTCGAGTTGCCTATGATTGACCTCAAGTGTGTAGAATCTCCGGTGGGAGGACTTGGGAACCTGGAGGAGAAAGGCATCCGCCTGGTGAGATTGAGGCGTGTAAAGCGAGCCAGCAAAAGAAAAGCGCCAGGGCGCCAGGACAGCGACCCAGCGACGGACCAGTCACAGCGAGGAGACGATGACGGCGACGCTGAAGATGATAAAATTAGTAATGGTGAAGAAGAGTTCGACAAGATTACGAAAATCTCAGAAAAAGAAAGTATTCAATTCTCTGCTGCGAATGCTGTGAAAACAGCCGGTGAGAAGAAAGAAATGAAGACATTTACCCCTCGATCAACAACATCCTCTGCCAGTAGCATAGCCCGGGAACTGCGAGATGCAGAGGAGGAGAGCTTGATCGGAACAAACCGTGAACCCTACTTGACCCCGCTTCTCCCTAATCTAACACCGCAAGACACAGCCCGAACAGTACTGACCACACCTACTGCCCGTCAAGCCCCGCCTTCTGGTGCGGCACAGCTCCTCCCACCTGTTTTCACTGTGGAGCAAGCAACACCTACACATTTAAATGTTGATCTTGTAAATCCCGACGGCGAAGAAAATGCTGACTACAGTGATGGCGATAATGATGACATAGAAGTATATAGCGGGTCTGTGCCTCCAGCTACCGGGGGCAGACGAAAGATTCGCCGCTCTTCCTCTCTCTTGTCCGTCCCTACGTCCGATACATCGGAGCTCAGACCGAGAATGGACACTCAGAGGACTGTCGAAGAAAACCCTGATCTCGTGATTGCTGTCAGCGAAGCAGAAAATACTCCAGATGATTTGACCAACCGAACAATCGCCACACAGACAGGAGCCAGAGAATAGACTCGTTAATCTATGCTCTTTGATCAGCTGCCTTAAACTAATTGCAGCACTTGCTTGCTTTATACTGATCACTGCAGACTAAAGAAAGAGAATAAGCTTGTTGCTTTATGATCTCTTTACTTGTTGTATGCCGCTTATTATAGAAGGGAGACATGAAAAAGTATTCATTGATTTGTTTTTATACCGGTTGTTCTGGGGGAGAAAAAGAAGCCTTATACAGGTTGCAGTTGACTGGAAACCGAATATAGAGCTATTGATTCAATGAGTGCCGGTTATTTTCAATGGCAAGTTGGCATCTTTATACCTACGGTAAAATGATTTAATTGCAACATTAGTATTTATATGACATGCTTGCTATTCAGTTACATTGTATTGAGCTGCGGGGTCGTAAGTTCATTTGTTAACTTTTGTTATTGCTGCCGTGTAAATTGACGGTATGTTGTTACCGTATTAGAAAAGTCAAATTATCGACATTACACAAATGGTGTTTAGTGATTTACAAGACAAAATTGATGTTCACCTATGTGAATCCAAATGTTCTATGCTGATGCTTTGTCGCGAGTTTGAATAAAGATTGCTCGGGGGGAAATGTGTTCAGTAGGAAACAGATAAATAGAAGATTTAAGATTACATTTTAAATTGATCTTAATTTTATATGACCTGCTCAGATAAAGTTTGTTTCAGATTTTTGCGTCAAATGTTCTAAAGCGAGAGAGCAGGAATTTAACAATGCCCTTAATGTAAATTGTACAGTCTAACTTTAAATATCGAGTGGATGTTTTGCTTTATATCTACAACCACTGATACCTGTTTGCATTGGATACTGGCATATAAAACCGTAGACACCTCTCAACGACTGTTTTTGTTTGATAAAGAAATCGGAAGTTTTGGATCAGATTTTTATTTTTTCCTTACCTAGTAAAATGTCCGCGATTTCGCAGGTTCAAGTCATAATTTTAAGAATGGACTCAGTTTCAATTAAAAAGTTCCTTTCCTTTCTTTTTTATCCTCATAATTATGTTCTCTTCTTCTTTCTACAGGCTTAGTTTCTGCCTGTCTACTTTAGTTTATGAGTTTCTCTCAACGCCTTCACTTTTTAAAATCTTCCCTAAACTATGTTTCTCCTCTTTATCCTAGTCCACGTCTACACACCCCTCCAACACAGGCTCATGCAATCTTCTCTGAATTTCCTTCAATTTCACGTTGTATTGAAATCTCTATTTATACATGTTTGTTTGTATTGTAGGACCTAAATCATAAGTTTCTGCTGCCAGGTTATGTTTATTTAATCTAGATCTAAACCTATTGTAGGGTTATAGTTTACATAACTTACAGCTGAGTCTAGCCCTAATTCTGTATTGAATTCTACTTTTTCTGAAACTTCCCACAAATTTTTATACATCTAGTTATACAGAGCGAGGCAAGCCTAGATCAGTAACTGTTTTACTACACAATGCAACTAGGCCTAGATAGAAAGCTATTGAAATATTGTAAAGGTATGAAATTAGCAGTGGAGAGAAGTAGGCTTTTTAGTGCAAATGCCCGAAATGTCTGCCTTTAGTATGATCCGAACCTTCGACTTATAGATGCTTCGGCACCCACCGCCTTGCCACTTAGAGAAACATAGCTTAAACCATGTCGCCACTACGCTCCTTAAAAAAATAGAAAGCTGTTTCAACCAGCTCAGTCTTGCGCGCAAGTTCGCTAGGCGTGCCTCCATCTCGCCCCCACCCCCAGTTCCCACTCTCTATACAAAGAGTATAAAAAAAAAAAAAAACAACGAAAAAACTATTTCTTCATGATTTAGCCTCAAAAGGAGCAGATTTTGGTCGCAAAAATAACTCTCTGCAGAGGCCCTTATCTAGGTTTATGTTTTGTTTTTTTAGCTTGTCATTAGCGTATAGAACAAAAAACTCAGAACCGATAAAAATGTAATTTCTTAATGCTTTAGCCTCAAAATGCCCAAATTTTGTTGCATGTCCCTAGAATGATGGAACACCTTAAATATGAACACAAAATTTGGGGGTGGGTGGGGGGTGTAGTGTGTGTGGGCGGGGCAGGGGGGCGGAAACCGTTTTTCAAACCCTCAGCGGCTGACCAAAAATTTCTCCATTTTTTAATTTGACCAAGCCAAATAATGATACACTCAGTATTCAGTTTTTACAATGTCCTGTAAAAAAAAAGTCAGATTTGACAAACGAGCTGAGCAAACTTGACTTGAAAAATAATTTCTGCTCTAGGTAATGTTCAGTTTGCGTAATGGTTCAAACCTGGCCTAGGTCAACCCACCAGGCTTTTCTTACTCAGCATCGATGTCCAAGACGCAAAAAACCTATAACATGTTAAAAAAGATCACATTTATAGAAAACTGAGCGTCAACCGAAGAATTAATACTCCACGAGCTGATCTTCATTGCATAAAAGGTAATTAATGACACAAACGATAATCATCTCCCCCCTAAAATGAGGAAAGTTGTTTTTTTCTTTGTTGAATACGTTCGTGATAAAATAAACCTACTGTATGACTACAGTTTTATACCAATGATAGAGAGTTAGACACCTAGAAAGTTAAATACTTCAAGTCTTAGCAAACCTTGCACTTCGCCGATTCAGCATCTGAATTATAAAATTTACGACTAAAATTCACTCGCATACCGATACTACTCAAAATAACCTAATTTAAAATTTGTCTGTATAGAAGCGTTACCATAGCGACCATAGATAAAGAGATTTGATAAGTTTGCGTTGCACGTTAAAAAAAAATCCTGGCAGTGAAGGGAACAAGGAGCAGACGCTCATTCCTGTGTAAAAATCTTAAATTTTACTCAAACTTCATTATTACATGCGAGGATTGAACTGAATGTCACTTGCTTTTATACATACAATCTTTAATTCGCAAACAGCTATCGCTCATTCGAATTACATCTCGATATCTAAAACACAAGCTTAATATTTCATTAAGACCAATATGACATGAAATTAATGTACCTACGTTTGGCTTCACGACCCTTAAAATCTTCATGGAAACTAAATGTCATTGGCAACCTGTCATTAGTTTAAAAATGTCGGTGAAAAATATTGTTAACATACCTAAAACACACAATATAAAAGCAACCATATGCTTTTTGTTTGTTGCCGGAGGCGTTGATGTATATTTAACTTTTAATGGCCTGTAATTATGTATCATGAAAATGTCATAACACGAAGAGTAAGGGCATATCGATAGTCTCTTAAAACGACTTTATTCTACCTTTTATTAGTCGTACTTCATGCATCTTTTCTTAATTCAAAATCTTTAAGCATAAATTTAAAGTTCCCTCATGGAGTTTTGACCTACAGCACGAGCATTATTTCCACCCAAAATCCGCTTTTATAGATCACAAATGTCATGGAGGCTTTATTACTTTTCGAGGACATAAAAAACTAACACAGCGAGCTTTATATAAGAGTATATAAAGGAGAGGATATTACATAAATTTCACGGGAATAGTTTGCAAAGAGCGGCGACAGCCATAAGCAGAACACCTCTTTGACTTCACCCGTCCTGAAACCAAGTAGAGGAGAACTGATTCATCGGACTCCCCTCACCATGAAGGAGCTCGTACTCTTGTTAATGTTTGTTGCCTGTGGCCTAACAAGTGGCCAGAACTTACCAACATTTCATAGATGTAACTGGTGTGGCGTCAACGCTGTTTGTCAAGCAAACAGTTTCTGCCGATGCCCGCCAGGGTGGTTGGGTAACCCGTACTTTCTGTGCTACCTGTCTAGCGTTTATGACGTGTGTCAGATCTGTGACGACCCCGTGCTGACAACACAAAACAATGATAACGTTGCCGTGTCCTACTTCAACGGTACGTTTCTAGTGGACCAAGCAGAGAGGCTGCGAAATCGCTTCTGCCGTGTAAGAGTGTTTGAAAGCCGAGAGCGCGTCAAAGGAAAAAGTGTGCCTAGGTGTATCCGAGTCAGAATAGACCTTAAGACAGCCAATGGTAGACCCATATGTTCATTTGCATTCAAAGTTTTTGCGACTGCCGATATGAATGGCAACATCCAATGGAGAGTTGAGACCGGTCAGGCAAATCCAGCGGGCGATAATGTAGTCATACAACGCAATCCCTGGGGGACTCTAGACAATAACAATAGACGGAGACGCACGCTGAGACTTTGTAATTGTCCAGTTCTGTTCCAGGTGACAAGAGGAAACATATTAAATATTAGAATCACATGTTGCAGGCATATGATTGGCATCAGGCCTTTTGTGAAAAAACTTGACTGGCTGAAAACAGGAGTCTTTATCAAATCTCCCAGGAGAAACCCACAGAGTCTGCCCCCAGGTACTTTGCCCAGAACCTTACCGCTATGTCTGAAACCTGGTGTCTCTGTTAGTTCAGTCACTGAGAGACTCGGCCTGATTAGCAGACGTCACGCCATGTCCTTCCTGGCCCTGACTAACTTGCCGGACAACTTAGCGAGCGAATCGTCCGCTAGGACAGCCATGACAGAAGCCCTGTTTCGATGTACACCCGAAGAACTCCAGAATCTGTTTGAAGATACGGACTTCATCATCAACTCAGCGCCATTCATAAGGGAGATAAGTGGCGACATTGCAGGATACGAAACCATGATGCAAATGGTCCGTTATGCCGCTGAATGGTTTTGTGACGGGAATGCTGACAGCTGCCGAGCTATCTTAAGTGCCATCGAAGATGATGCTAGCGGGCTAGTCAACAACCCAGCAAAGTATCCCAAGGTGGCGGCATTTGTGGCAAGGAATTGTACGGCATAAGGAGATTCACACCAAATAAAAGACTCAAAGATGATAGCTGTGCAACTACTGGTTACGGAAATTCTCCTAATATGGTCAACGTGTTATAGGTGTAAACCATCTTCAAAAAGAATACTGTATAAGTTTTACTGTAACATTCAATGTGATAGGTATAACTTTTTTTTTTCTAGAAAAGGGACAAAGTTAATATCAGGATCAATAGAGATTTTGTTGTTTTTTTTGTTTGTGGCATAAGTTTAAATCATCAACTAACAAAACCAATACCATCATTGTTTAGAGTTCTTGTGGTATCGTATTTTGAACCACACAGTGTTTTAGAACAATAATTTCTAGAATTGGCTTAGGTTTACATAGGCTGCATGTAATTGATGTAAGGTGTGACTTTGGAATTATCGATGAAAATCATGCTTCATTCGTCATGGGAAGTAGGTATAGGCTTCAATTGTTTTACAACTTTCATGTTTTCTTCATGCTCTGATTAGAATGATTATAACAATGTGGCGAGGAGAAAATATTCTAGATACAGCTTTGAGAAGTGAAGCAAAGAAAAGCAAAAAAAAAGCGTTATAAATTTGAAAAAAAAACCATAACGGAGTTTGTACCTTTTAACATTAAAAATATGCTCGTGATTTATCCACCCTCTTGAAAAGTCTGACAGATTCCTCTACAAAAGTTGTTCATAAACGAAAGACACGTATTCTTTTGTTCGATTCTCTTTGCTAAGATCGCTTTTCAGACATTTGATGTACCGTTTGCCTACAAGGTTATAAATTGACATATGGAACGTCTTTTACAATTATGGGTACTTTAAGCTGATCAAGAAAATAAATCATATTGCATAATATTTTTGAGTGAAACAAATCATTTATTTTATCAAACTGTGTTTCATCATTACTAAATTAGGTAAGAAAGTTTAATTTGTGGAATAGTAAAGAAAATTACGGTATCGGAAAAAAACAACAAAAAACTTCTGACACCCCCCTCAAAATGAAAAAAAAATGAGTTAAGATAAGACAATTTAAAGTCTTGAATCTAACCCAAACAAGGATGTGTTTCCCCCGGTGTATTGCACCAAAATATCCGAAACCCCAGGCTCCCGCACCGTCTAGTGCATTTCACCTTGATATCTTCTGTTCCTAGAGTTACGAATCCCCATGTGCAAGGTTTTTGTTTTCCTTTGTTCTCTCAGAAATAGTTGCATTGATCTCAGTAGTGAACTGTATCAAAAGAGAGTTCAAACACAAATATTTTACTGAATCTACTTCCTCTTACACAATATATCGTATTGAATATGACTACATCTATATTGGATTTAAGTTGAGGAGAATGCCCATTCAGTGTAATATATTGATAAGACAAAGAAAATCCTCAGAGCCTTTTCATACTGTAATTTCAGTCAACCATTCCCAATTTCCCATGTCGCTCACATGTGTGATACGGACAAGACTAGCCTACTGTCATTGCTTAGTTAAAATATCTTGTTCATTATGTTATCAATCTCTTATCCGCAAGCTTTTTATAGGAGTTACTTCATTACGATTTTGTTTCCTTTATGCCATAGCTATCTTAGATGAGCTAAATAGGCTAGAACTATAGCTAGACTGAATTTAACTAGTCTAGCATGACTAATCTAGATCTACGTCCTGGATCTCGAGTTTGATCTTTTTAGAAAAACCGGTACATCAAGATATAGGAAGATTTATTAAAGCTAACAAGGTCAAATCTGACGATCTCACTAGGTCAGAGTTATATAATATTGAATCGAATGCCTGATTTAAAGGCACCAACTCACTTCGAGATCTAATCTAGAGCATCTGGATCTCTCTTCTACATCATCCATATGGCGGTGCTTGGCTCTATCTCGAACAAAATAAGAATGAAGACTATCAAAAGATAGTTCCACGGCCAGATGCTCTTAGTTACATTCTAGTCGGGATAGTTCACACCCCAGAAAAGAAACACCTCCCCTAAATTCAAATCTCATAGCTGGACGTCACAAAAGTTTTGTTCCCCGTTTTCTTTTATAATGGACGGCCGTTTGATTACAACGTTGCTACAGGAAACCTATTTAGTTTTTACAAGGTTTTAGATTTTATATATAAATAAAAATCGTAAATAAATTATTTCATCAGCACAGGCTGTTGTATATTATTTTGGAAAGATAGTAAAGATACTGTGATCACATGTATTTCTTCTTATTTCGATTTTCCTCTGCCGAATCCCCGTGCAAATTTCGGTGAAGGTAGATCTACATCTTGATCTACATACATGTACTTTGCTGTTGTCTAAATCTCTCCCCTGCATTGACAAATTGTGTACATGTATGAAGATTAATTCTGGATCTATAAAATTCAAAATCTAAATCGCAAATTATGTCGTTATGAAACATTCACATTTGTCAACATTTAGGAGGGGAGGAGAGGGGTGCAATGCCAAATGTCAACAAATGGTGAGTTTTCTTTCTTTTCTCCTTTAGGGGCTGATAAATTATAATTATTTGATGACATGGAGGCAGGGTCCAAAAAAACAAATTTTAAATGTTGTAATTTGATAACGCTCCTAGGCCAACTAAACAGGCACTAGATCTAGATTTAGAACAGTTTGAAAAATCTTATGCTGTGTGCGTCTGAATGTGTGGGTGCATGAGGTTCTACATTTATACCTGACATGTTCTACACTTAGACCTACCTCTTTGTGGGTCTAGCGTATTTAACAGGCTATATCTAAAACTAGCACATAATTACTATGACTAGAGAAAAAAATCCTTGAACCAAGCTATACAATCAGCTTACCTATTGGAAATTTTGACTTTTCTAGTGATGTACAAAAATTGAACCAGAGGAGTCCACGGCCCTGTGGTTTGGTATGGTCAGGTACAATATAGATCTACCGGGGGATTCTCTTCCGCCAAAAAAAGTACCAGCCATTTGACAATTGATTTTTGTTATACGGTTTTCACCAGCTACAGGGATTATCTCGCATGTAAGTGACTTTGAAATTCCACAACAAGATTATTTTTGCGGCTTAAAGTTTTTAAATACGAACTGTTTTCCTTTGTGACCCGAGAAACTTGATAAAAATTTAAAAAAATTTTTCTTTGAAAACTTTTTAATTCCATAGCACTTTGACCAACTTAAACATGTAGATTTTCTTAGCATTCTAAAGCAAAGCTTAAACACTGATGCCTCATTGTATTTAACACTGGCATACAAAATCGTAAAACAACACCACACAATTCTGTTTGTTTGAGAAATAAATCGGAAGTTTTAGAGCAGTGGAAAGATATGCCGCGACCAGTTCTGTTTGACAACAGTCCTCCTGACGATGCCAAGATACACTCACTGATCGTCAAGGCGAAGCTGATCCTCAACTGACATAATGTGGTAGTTTTAATTAACAGCTCAACAAAATGTCAATCAATTAATTTACATAATCAATGAATTTACATAATCACTTATGGCTATACAGTAAGATCTAAAATTTCAACAACCATAAAAATCTTATAAAAAGATTGAAAAAGTCGCTCAGATGAAGCCAGATATGACTCAAATAAAAATCCTGTTCATGATAATGTCCAGTTTACGTAAATGTTCAAACCCTATTACATCTGACTGGCCAAGTAGGCGTTTCCTCTTCCGCATTAATGTCCACGATACGAAAAGCTCATTTTATAGTAAAAAAGTATAAAATTATTGAAAACTCCGCGCCAATCTAGGAAAGAAGACACCATGAGCTGATTTTTTATATAGGAGTAAAAAATGAAAAAAATATCATTTTTTCCCCAAGCCAGTTAAAAAGATTATGACTTACAAGCAGGTGCATTGGGGGAACATGACCTACCCATTTCACATTACGATCGCTTTATAAATGAGAGGGAATAACATGTAGAAGCCTATATTGTGCTATTATAAAAATTTTGACTAGTATATTGTATTTTACCAACACACGGTTTGAATTATGAAATCTACGATTAAATTTTCAATGCCTACTTTTACAACTCACATTAATCTTAGGTGGACTGTCTGCATAGACTATTCATCACAGCGACCATTGAAAATGAGATTGAACAAGTTTAAATTTAAAAAAAACGAAAACCATGTCTACGAGAGAACATGGGGCAGGAGCTAACAACTTTATGAAAATCTTAAAACTTTTCCAACCATACTACCAGGTGTGAATGTAAGTTTAACTTATAACTTCGATTTGCAAAGAGCTGTCGCTCATTCGAACTACATCTCAGTTACCAAACATAAAGTATGGAATTTAAAAAGACCCATATGATATAAAATCAGTGTAAACATGTATGGATTCGCGACCATTATAATCTTCGTGAAAAATGAATGTCAGGGGAAACTTGTCAGTTTTAAAAATGTTTGTAAGTCTAAAAGGAAGTGTTTACATACCCACACATAAAACATAAACAATTTTATGCATATTATTTGTTGGAGGAGGCGTTGATGGATATTGTACATTAGATGGCCTGTGTTGGCTTTAAACTATCATTGTGGAAGTCTAACCTACAGCACAAGCAGCAGCATTTTAACGAAAAAAAAAAACCTCCAAACTTTTATAGATAATAAATGTCATGTGAAGTTTACTGCTTTTGTAGGAAGTGGGAACCTACCACAGCGAGTTTTAAATAAGAGTATATAAAGAAAAGGATATTACAAATATTTTGTTGGGATAGTTTGTAACCACCCGTTCAAAAATAGAGGTTAATTTGTTCAACAGACTCCTCGCACAATAAAGAAACTAGTGCTTTTTGTAATCTTTGTTGCCTTCGACATAACAGATGGTCAGAACTTACCAACATTTCATAGAGCTTTTTGCCAAACGAACCCTTTCTGCCGATGCATGATAGGTCGGGTAGGTGATCAACACTTTGTTTGCTACTTGCCCAGTGTGTTTGACGTGTGTCAGATTTGCGACGACCCCGTGGTTACAAGACAAAACAATGATAACGTTACCGTGTCCTTCTTTAACGGCACGCTTCTAGTAGACCAACTTTATGATATCTCCAAGAGAATCTCCCCAGAGTCTGCTCCCAGGTGATTTGCCCAGGACCTTGCCGCTATGTCTAAAACCTGGCGTCTCTGTCAGTTCAATCGCTGAGAGACTCTGCCTGATTAGCAAACGTCACGCCATGTCTTTCCTGGCCTTGATCAACTTGCCGGACAACTTGGCGAGCGAATCGTCTGCTAGGACAGCCATGACAGAAGCCCTGTTTCGATGTACACCCGAGGAACTCAAGAATCTGTTGAAAGATACAGACTTCATCATCAACTCCGCGCCATTCAAAAGGGAGATAAGTGGGGTCGTTGCAGGATACGAAACCATGATGCGAATGGTCCGTTACGCCGCTGAATGGTTTTGTGACAGAAATGCTGACAGCTGCCAATAACCCGACCCAAAGTTGGCGGCGTTTGTGGCAAGGAACTGTACGACATGAGGAGATTCACACCAAATTAAAGACTGTAAGATCAAAACTGTACTGATAATTACAGAAATTCACCTAGCATTATCAATATTCTGTAGGGATAAAATATTCTGAACAAAACATTTGACTAATTTTCGCTATAAAATAAAATGGTATTAGTATTTAGTTTTTCTAGAAAAGGGACAAAAAAATACCCAATGCAAGAGACATTTTGTGGTTTTCTTGTGTTTGTGGCATTAGTTCAAATTTTTACTTGAACAAACTAATACCCGATACGGTTAATGTTTACATTTATCGTGGTCTTGTTTTGGGAACACTAAAACAACTTAGAACGATATCTTTTTCCAGCACTGGCTTACATACATGTATTTGACGCGAATTCGGAATTCCTTATCCATGAAAACTTTTTCAATACTGTATTTATTTCATGGGGAAAACTAGAACTACGTTGTTTTCAATATATTTGATAAGAAATGCCTTTCCCTTATGCGTTGATAAGAATTATCTTAACAATGCGGCAAGGAGAAAAGCTTCTAGGATACAGATGTGAGAAAGAAAATAAAGCACAGGCAATAATTGCATTAAAATAAGCTTGTAAATAAAATAAACACAAATTAATGTCCTTGTGATTTCCACAAAAAGCAAGAAAGATTCAACTGCAGGAATGAATTTGACCTATATCTCCAAAATATCACGTGGGTCTTGGGGTTAGCGGGGGTTTCCATTCAATAATCTCTTCCGGATTCCCGCCATTCCATGTTTAATTTTATGTTACGCGAGTGCCGATAGGTCTAGAAAAGTAGCAGAATTTCATTGGTTGGTATAAATAGTAATGGCGGATTTCATTTGGGGTGCTGCTTGGGTTAGATACTATGTAAATAATATCACTTGAATTTCCTTGCCTTTTCGGGCTAGGCTGAAGATTTTGTATTCGGGCTCGTATACATATCTAGATCTAGTCTTTTTGCATGTAAAAGAAATACTTAAATTAATTATATCTTTCACGGCTATAAAGCACAATAGAAGTAATTATTTTGGGATGACAAAGTTGAGTGAAAACGTTTCTGTCATTCTGTTCTAGATCTAGATCTACCGAATGATGTACGAAAGCCAGTCAACACCGATACACCCAGTCCCACTCCCAAGACAAGATTAGAGAAAAGATTTTGGCCTAGAAATTATCAAGAAAAATGGTAATATTATAAAATGCTATGAAAAGCTGACCAAGGTGCGAGTCCAAGGATGGAAACTTAGTTGGTATTTTTTTCAAATTCCTCAAGATCTAGATCTAGTCTAACTAAGGCTGTTAAAAGTGACCCTAAACAATATCCCAAAAGGTACCCCAAATAAAATCCGCCACAAGGCGGTTTGTTGACCCCAATAGTCACGTGGCTATTTCCGGGTAGTAATAGGTCAGATTCATTGCTATTGAAGAAAAGACACGTATTCTTTTGTTGAATGCTTTTTGCTTGGATCATTTTTCAGATCTTTGATAACGTTTACATGTTTATGCAATGTTATGTTTTAACATCTATAGCAATTTTATAATGAATACCACAAACTGATTAAAAAATCAATCACATCGTATTTTTTTTGAGAAGCAAATTACTTTTTGTGAAACCGTCCTATATTTAGATCAGGAAGTTTAGTGTCTGAAACAGTAAACAAAATTACGGTACAGGCCAAACAATAAAATATAATTCTGAAAACTGTAAACAATCTTCCTTTTTAGAATGCTGAAGATTCAGTAACCTTGTTATCAGGAGAGAGGCCAGTCGCAAGACTGATGACTTGATTTAGCTGCTTCTAAGGTCGAATTTTCGGTGCTTGACGCCAGAGCCAAAGTTGATGATTTGCTCCATTAATTGTCATTTTTTTGGTTGCAGTCATGTGCAAGGAATCGAGAGTGTTTAATGACGTGGACAGGCTAGGTCGAGTTTTTAGCGAACAGTTGCAGGCAACTTTGTATCAGGCCTTGCTCTGAAGATACCATGTGTTAGGCGTTTAAAAAAAGCCTGAATGGCATGATTGGTTGGAAATTTCAATGTATACTCTTCTAATTAAGTACAAAAGAGCAACAAAAACTTTTGATGATTTAGGTAAATATTGGTCTTTCGTTGCACGTTTTGTATAAGGACTGGTTGTAAAAGGTTATTGGGTAGAGCATGTTTAGGACTTTTCGAAGTTTTTTTTTAATGATTTGTCTCGATTTTCATTTTAGCGTGTAATGTTTTATTCGTGGGGTGTATTAGTTTACTTTTGTTGCTTATTATTATGTTATCGCTAGTTATCAGGACATTCTTGAGTTTGGGTCCAAACTACACCAGAAACAAATCGTTGTTGTTGAATACTGCTCTGGCTGCGTGCTAGGTATTACTCAAGCTTTAGTCTTACTCACCCTAGTTCTGTGAAGTACAATACTTTTCTAATGGTATTTAGGGGCGCTATACATTTTGAACTGTATGGAGATTCTTTGGTTTTACTTTTTTGTTTCATTGTAAAACTTAACACAAGACTTGAAAAACAATTACTTTTTTGTGTTTCTGATGTAAATCAAGATTGGGTCGTTTATGTCGGCCACGCTATACACACAACAAATAAAAATATAACTATAATGGAAAATTGATGGAGGGCATGGGGGCGGGGGGTGAATAAATGATTTGACTATTTATCAACTATATCTGTGCCATTTGATGTTTAATCTGCACATCAAAGTATGTGAATATCCAATAAAAAGTCGCCACTCTGGTCTATTTTAGCTACATAGAGAAATAAATTAAAGTTAAAATTAACATGCTCGAATGAGAAAACATCGACCGAGAGTCAATCTCTTGGCTAGCGTAGATATAGATCCATATTTAAATTGAATTGACAAATTAAAGTAGGCATTGACGGCCAACAGTACACAAATATATTATTCAAGGATAATAAAACTAAAAGGGGATCTGATTTTTATTTTTTATTTTTGGTAAGATAGCTAAACATCTCTTATCTGAATTAGATTAGAATGTAAATAATTCTTGAAAGAGGGAATATTTTTTTCTACCCCTGGACTACAAGAAAGTATTTTCTGTCTCGATTGTCGGCTCTGTTTTTTTAATCATTCATCACTTCTTCAATTTCGTCTTTATTTTTCAAATTGACTTCTCCGTTATAAGCCCTGTGCTTTTTAATTCACCCAGTACTTCGTTTGTCTTTTTTAAAAACAAAACATCAATATTAAACACCTTTTAAAAAGCTATCTTGTCTCGCTTTGTGCCATATTAATTATAGTAAAGGATGTTACAAGCTTTATGGTAAAGGTGATATAAAAGTATGAATGAGAGGGAAAAAAGGATCAATGTGCTTTTCAAAATGATGTTTTTTTTTTTTTTAATTGCACACTGCAATGGCATTGCTTAATGGTGATCACACGAAATTATAGAGATAGGCCTGCTAATGATAGTGATAATGTGATATTGTTTTTTTGTTATAAAATGACTGACTACGTTCGTAGGCCTACTTTTAGTTAGATTTCCCAACATTCTTTACTAGTTATTTACCCTCGCAATAAACCAGGCCTCTTTTTAAAAAGGTACACAACTCGCTAATTCTGTGTATAAAGTACGCTTGATTATAGACTTTTCCTCTGTAATTAGGTTCAAATAATAATCATCAATGCGATAAACAGTTCTCAACAGTATAATTTAGCTGGTCATGATTCCCAGCGAGAGCTGGTTATCCGAGATTTCTCTATCCAAGACTCTGACAACGAGGATGATGTTGATGACATTCTCTGATCTGATTATCACGAGGATCAAAACCTTGATGAAACATCATCCCAGCCTGCCGTTCAACCCCGGGGAACGAGCACAAGAGATCATTGCCGCAAGTTTACTTACCAGCAAAAAATAACGTTAATAGGCTTACAATCTAGTCTGGTATTAGACCTACCTTAGCTGAACATTCAAAAATCAAGATAACTATTGATCATTCGGCTATGGAAACTAGAAACTAGATTTGAATTAGAATTAGAGATGGATTTAATTTGTATCAATTTCCAACTTCATAAATCTAAATATAGATCTACAAGCTTAGATAAATAATTAGGGTCAGGTTTAAGAGTATTTTAGGTGCTTAAGTTATTTGCCTTCTACGATTGGCCTAATACTAGTAATAAGCGATGGGAGGAAAACATCACACTTAAAACATTTAACCTATTAGAAGCTGTTTTAATAAGTTTTATTTTTAGAAGAAATTAAACTTGAACTGCCGAGATCTAGACCCTTGCTAGTGGCCTGGTAGCCTTATATTTGTTTTTAAAATGATCTAGACAAGGCCTTTCTAGATAATAACTATCAGTCATGAATTAATTTACTTCCTACTTTTAATGGCCCCGATGATTTACTAAAATCTGTTTCATAAATTTTTATTGCAGATATTGAGCACCTTGTGGTGGTTCAAAAACTACTGGAGCACTCACCTGATGCTTTTGAGGAGCTGAACACTGGCTCAGCAAACCAACGTCGCCTGAGCACTGGCTCAGCAAACCAACGTCGCATGACCACCGGCTCAGCAAACCAGCGTCGCCTAACCACCGGCTCAGCAAACCAACGTCGCCTGACCACCGGCTCAGCAAACCAGCGTCGCCTGACCACCGGCTCAGCAAACCAGCGTCGCCTAACACTGGATCAGCCATCCCAAGCACGTTGCCTCACATACAGTCACAAACGGGCGACGCCAAGCCATTTTCAACAAGACGTTACATTCTCTACCTGCACCCGTGATATGGCAGGCATTAAACTAGTTTTCTAAAAAATATCTTGGTATAATGAATCTAAAAGTATCACAACTGAAAAGTTAAAAAAAAATACATTTCACACCTTAAAAGCCTTTACAAAAACGCCGGGTTACTAATTCTGGATCATACGATGGTCTTGTAATGAAAACGTAGCCTTCAACCAAACTGTCAGGACAACTTCAAAGCACATACATGGAAAAGGATCAACAGTCGCTCATGCAAACTGATCATGCAAGAAACTTTCCGGTGAAAAACAATCGAACAGATACATACACCCAAATGATTTCTAAGATATGCTTTTGAAAAGACTGAAATTCAATATAAGGAATGGACCTAATATAATTGTAAGTTCGAATCCCTAAAGAGCAAGCAGATATCACTGGTGGGACTTCCGATCGATAACTTCATCAAAATATCATATATGGGTAATTATCGTTATTTGATCAAGATGAATTACACCGATATTTGTGTTACAAACAATGACTTCTCCTCGTCTAAAGTTAAGCAATCTACCAATAATTAAAAAAAAAATGCGTAAGAGCTAGTGATAAAATATGCAGTAAACAAGACATAAAAATCCAATTTTGTTTTTAACTGATGACGAAGGCGTTGACAGTTTCCTATAATTTGTAATTTTAGAGAACCGGTAATAAAGTCGCGAAGCAAAGAAAGCCAAGTAAAGCTTTGCTAGATGAACACCATCATATTGTATCTTATAATGCAATGCAATGCGCATGTTGCATTTCATTTTAAGAATTCGAACTTAATTGCTAGGCTCTAAGCTTTCAGAAATTTGAGCCAACAACGCGATGATTAATTTTATCACAAACCCGCCTCAACAGTTCGTAAATGTCATTAAGGCTTTATTGTTTATGTATATCACGGACAAGTCTCGCGGGGAGTTTTATATAAGAATGAAAAGGGACAAAGATTCATTATCATTTCCCTGTGAAGGAGCTTTAAAGACGTTTTCAGAAATAACAGCGTGTGGATTATCTCTATATTTTCACACTGAGATAATCTAAAAGCGAGCTCTAGTCACAATGAGGGAACTTGTGCTCCTTCTATTCTTTGTAGCATGTGAGGTAGCGAATGGCCAACTGCTCCCTCCACCGACTTTGATATTTCATAGATGTAATTGGTGTGGCGTGGGTGCATCTTGTCGGTTGAACAGATACTGCCAATGCCTCACATCAAACCATGTAGGGAATCCACACTTTCTGTGCGTCAGGCCTGATTTGCATGACGTCTGCCAGGTTTGTGACGACCCCGTGCTGACTACACAAAACAATGACAACGTTGCCGTGTCCTACTTTAACGGCACGCTTCTTGTAGACCAACAAGAGGAACAACGAGGGCAAGCACGCGTGTGTCGTGTTAGAGTGTTTGAAACCCGAGAGCGCGTCAGAGGAAAAAGTTTGCCCAGGTGTATCCGAGTAAGAACAGATCTCACGAAGTCCGATGGAAGACCCGTATGTTCATTTGAATTCAAAATCTTTGGGGTTTCTGATGAAAATGGCAATATCCAATGGAAGACCGAGACTGGTCAGGCAAATCCAGGAGGACATGACGTAGTCATACAACGCAACCCCTGGGTTACATTCGTCAACAGAGGTGGCGGTTTTCGAAAAACCACGTTCAGACCTCGTGGATGTAATTGTGAGGTAAAGTTCGCTGTGTCAGTTGGTAATATTTTGACCATCAGAAGCACATGTTGTGGGCAGAAATTTGGCTTCAGACCTTTTGTGAAGAAACTTGACTGGCTGAAAGCAGGATTCTATATGCTATCTCCAAGAGTATCTCCCCAGAGTCTTCCCCCAGGTGATTTGCCCAGGACCTTACCGCTATGTCTGAAACCTGGCGTCTCTGTTAGGTCAGTCGCTGAGAGACTCGGCCTGAAAAGCAGACGTCACGCCATGTCCTTCCTGGCCCTGACCAACTTGCCAGACAACTTGGTGAGCGAATCGTCCGCTAGGACAGCCATGAAAGAAGCCCTGTTTCGATGTACACCCGAGGAACTCCAGAATCTGTTTGAAGATACGGACTTCATCATCAACTCCGCGCCATTCATAAGGGAGATAAGCGGCGACATGGCAGGATACGAAACCATGATGCGAATTGTCCGTTATGCCGCTGAATGGTTTTGTGACGGGAATGCTGACAGCTGCCGAGCTATCTTAAGTGCCATCGAAGATGATGCTAGCGGGCTAGTCAACAACCCGACAACGTATCCAAAGTTGGCGGCTTTTGTTGCAAGGAACTGTACAGGAGGCTCCACAGCAAACAGTTAATGGTGACCGTACGTTTGTTCTAAGATTAATTGAAAGCTACATATACAAAGAAACCAACAGACCTCAGAACAGGTTTTGGCGATCATAGCTTTTCATAGAGATCTGCTTGTAGTCGTTTTTTGATGTTGCTATGGCATGAAACACAAAGTTTGTGTCTATTAAAGGATGCTTGCTCTATGTCCTATTCATTTAGTGATAGACTTCTTCCCTTTATGATATTTAGACTAACAGTATGTGGAGGGGAAAGACAGACTTTTTGGCACAGGATTATAGATTTAGGTATATAAGATGAAAAATGTGATGGAAAACAAACATACAAGTGCAAAAAAAGTTTTAATTTTAAGACGTCTTTGCATAGCATGATTATGCACGTGGATAAAAAAAGAATCATTTACTGTTGAAAAGAAAAACCAGTAATGAGCAAACCAATAAAGACACAAACAACAAAGACACCAACATGATTTTTAAAATTTTAATATAAATAGATAAAATGAGATAAGATAAGGTTAGATAAGGATAGAAAATTTAACATAGACAAAAAATTTCTCCGGACATTATGAACGCGCTAATGGTATACTCATTTGTCTATTATTAACTTAAAATGCGCGTATCATCCACAATTCAGTCTAAGATCTGGTGCGCCACGATAGTCATAAGAATGTGTACAAATTACGCTTGTGATATAAATCAGTATAATAATACAACTAAAAGTCTTAAACACTGTCAGTTTAGAAACTACATGAAAAATTATGAATAGTTAAAGATAAATACATGTATAATAAAATAAAAAGTATAATTATTTGAAGATGTCGATCGTTTGCATTAGGGGGGAAATTCATAGCCCTAGCCCTCAAGTGCACTAAAAGTTCATCATTTCATAAAACCCTAAAGCGAAATAAACAGATCATAAAGTAAAATAAGTATAAATTATTGCACCGTGCCTTTTCCAGTTCACAGAATCGACAGTAAGAACGGCTGGTTAAAAGAAAAAAAAAGTATACAAATTTAGACACAGTATAAACAGTCCTAAAGAATCGATCACATATCTTTCATGTGTTCAACTAAATCATTAGGCAAACTTTTTAAAGAGGTCGATCCAGCGAATAAACCTTAGTGGCAGGGATCAACTCAATGAATCAACTAGGGTAAGCGGTACACTGTTGAGCATGTAGCTTGTTTAGATGACGATAAAACCAAAAAGAAGAAATGTCTGCTCCAGCAGATCATCTCCCTACTCAACTGGAAAACTCCTTGTACCCAAAAACATCCAGGCAATAAAACAAAACACAAAATTAACCAAAACAAAACTACCGACAACAACATAGGATGAGTGTGTGAAGAATAGGAGCGGCTGTACATCATGGAAGATAATAAGACATAAAAGCGTCTAACTTTAGGTGCAATGAAATCTTAGTAGTTTGTTATCCTCGACATCATTATGACTGCGCGGGGAAACAAAAATGAGAATAAATAATATAGGTTCATCAGGTGCGGCTTGTCCATACGATGGCGTTAAATGGCTTTTAGGGGGTTGGAAAAGGGGAGTGGGTGAGGTGAGAATTATCAGAGAAAACAAGAATCGAATGATTCATCACTTATGCCTTTACATGAGAATTGAGGTAGTTATGAGTTCAGTGCCAGTTTAAAGGGTGAATGAGTTTTAAAGTAGAAAGTATTAAAATTGTTTTGCTTCCCCTTCTAATGTTGGTTGAACGATAATGATGATGGTCGCAGTGATGCTGAGGGAGGTGAATAGGCGATCGGGAATATCATAATTGTCATGACTGCGTTAACGATGCTGACAACAATGGTGGTTGTGAGGATGATGGTGGTGTTGATTATGATGTCGATAAGTATGATAATAATGTTAATGATAATGATTATGATGTAGTGGTGGTTATATTGATAATGATAATGGATATTGATAATGATAATGGAAATTAAGATGGCTTAAATCTATTGTGTCCAATGAAGTTCAAGACATCGGAGAGTAAACGAAACAGCAAAATTAATGGGGGGAAAAGGTAGACTAAGGAAGAAATAGGCACGGTCATCCTAGATGTATCCAGCTGAGTACTCAGACTAAGGATCCACTGGAAACTACACACACCTCAAAATAGTAATCAACTTAAAAGACCAATAAACAAGCGAAAAAGGCAAACCCTGCTCTTTGCAAAGTTGAAGCGGATAACACCTTCCTGACATATCGTTCTTAGTGGATCCACATACATGTACCTGTATACACATACGGCGCTACATTCAAAGGTTACAATTAACCTGTTCTAGTTATGAAGCTGATGTCATAGGTATTTAAGTAGCGATAGAGTTACTCAGTAAAAATTTCCAGGTGCATTCAACAAAAAAAAATTCTAAAATTTTCTGCCTCCAAATCAGTACTCAAGCACAGCAGAAGGGAACGACACAAGACCTAGAAATCCTAATGGTTTTTTTTTAATTCAAGTATTAACCAATCTCATGAAAACAATCTACATAAATATTAAAACTCGTTTTCGGTGAAAAATTCTTGACGGATGGACTAAGAGGGTTATGAAGACATCAGATGCGCTTTGACTTTCCGCACATTTTACTGCCTCTTGACAAAGCCGTGTACGGCCCAGTGAAAAAGTACTCAAACACAGCTCCTGATAATCGGTTTTGGCCTCCTCACCCTGCGTCATTCCTAACGCTGTGTCGTCACGTGAGCAACAGTTTGGGCATATAAGACAAGTCAACGCGGATTTGCAAGCCTCATGTATCCAGCTTTACAACTTAATCACCCAAGCCATCACCCCCCCCCCTTTTTTTTTGCTTAATTCGAATGGCAAAGTTTCAGTCGTTTCAAATGACGCGTATCTCGTTCGTCAGACTCCGACCGGCTCTGGATCGATGATTCGTTTTTCCGCTCATTGTATGATGCGCTTCTTACGAGAAAGAGTGTAGGTAATCATGTAGTGACATTGACCGATTAACTCAAGGACATCGGTGGGACATTTGAGTTCAGGAACAGTGAGAAATGCAAAAAAAAAATCGGATGAGACATTAGAAGATTACGACTCCGCGATAAAATGTTCCGACCACTTCACCGATGCGGCCCTCTAGTTCTACCAACCCACTTTTGCCAAAAATCTATTGAACATCCATTGTAACCTTATCGCCAAGCTCATATGACTGATGCTTTAGTCTTTACTCGTTGGTTTCTTGACGGCTGAGTTTAAGAAGATGCCAAAATTCTCTTTATTGTAACATTGAAACAGGACTGGTAGGGTTGCAAAGTGCCAGGCCACTAGCAATAAACATGTCCCTATCAAAGTGGCGATCCATGTCTCGATAAAGCCACTGGTCGTTGTGTTTGGTGTGGCAATTAGTAGCCACGCTCTTGGCAATCGATTGAATGTCAGGACCGGTCAAATTTTAGCGTCAATCGACTGCGCAGACAACAAAAAGTTGTAACTGTAAGCGAAATCGCGTCGTATGACAAAACTCACATGCAACAGACACTAAGCGGTTTGAGCAACTATAGTGCTGTAATCCTCCTTAAAGTAAACTATTGTTCAGTAATATAATGTGAAACGTTAGAAGAAAAGAGCTTAAATCCTGCACATATGATTTTTAAAACAAAAAGGTACCGTAGTTAGGTCGAAATGATTTCAAATCATGCGCAAAATTTCAAAGAAATTTAAAGAGACCAGGGCGTTTCGTTATGCAATATTCATTTTTGAAGGAGGATTATTGAGCTAGCAAATAGACTTGGACCTAGAACTAAAATAAAATCTAAAAGGTTCTTAAAAGAGATAAATTTTTGAATGCGTAAGTTATTATCCCGCCTCCCTCAACCTTAACTGAGGTGACTTACACTTAAAGCCAGAAGTTAAAAAGGGTCGTCGGCCTTCAAGCCGGTATTAAATTCTTCTTTTAAAAAATTCCATCTTCTGCAATACATACTTGTGTGCATTTTATAGACCTTAAAGGAGCACTTGTATCTTTGGGGCTGTTCCATAAACGGAAAAAAATTTAAAGAGTAGTTCCCCTTGGGCACTGGTGAGTTTTTAGGGTTCGATTTAGCGCTAGAATATTAATTTGAATAAACTACCTCGCCAACTGAAGAGTTTGCTAGTTAGCCCACCTTTTGAATTTTACACACTAGAGAGATTAGTCCTGAATCAGTCCAATTTTAATCGTAACTTATCAAACATCAGACTTATCTTTCAAAGTAAATAACTAGGCAGTTAAAATTGAACAAATCCTAACGCTTGCGTCTTATTCATAACAAACTAATAAAAATCTAGGATCAAAGTCTATCGGTATATATTGTATTTTAACGAAATGTACTTTTGAGCATGCCGTATTTATACCAATACAGCAAAACCTTTAATTTTGTGGTAATCCCGGTAGTGTTATGTTATACAAATTTGTTAGATAAATCTGGAAATACTGATCAGGGGCAATTACAAAAATGTTCATTTGTTAACAAAAATTGATTCAAAGAAATGTGCCAAATATGGATAATTTGCGTGACTTATGAAAAAAGTTATGTGGAAAAAACTTTAACCAAAACATTTTGGACCGCACGATAAAAGGGTCCACAATTAGGGCTTCTCTCACTATGTTTTATAAATAGGTTACGACGCACTCAAATGACAGCTTTAGTATGGCGAATACAAAATGTTGCTTACTGCTAACATACTGTTCTCCTGTGTTTTGCTATGTCAATTGTCCGCTTTTTACTACATAGGTGACCCTGACATTAACTAATATCTGTATAAAGATCTAATTTACGCGTAATCTAGACTTTTTTGATAAATCAATGGCTATTAAAACTTCCCACATTTTCAACGAATTGCCCATTCGCGTGATGCTTAATAACTGAGACCCAGTTTACAATGCGTGGGGTTACCGCATAAAAAAAAACTAAAGACTATCATGTCATGGTTAACACAGCCACAGGATCAAGATCTTTAGACACAGATTTCTTACCTGCTCAAAACTTTATGTAACTATAATAAACCCAAGTCATTCCTTATCGAACTTACCAGTGACCTACGTAGTCAAAATTTTAAGGTCAACTTGTATCAACGACGACTGTCAATAATTTCATACGGACGAACAAAGTATCCTTCACAAATTAAGACCTTTGATACGCAGAGCCCACGCCTTCAGAATCAATTGAAAAAAAGGTGACATGCGGAGCCTAAATCAGAACAAAATGGCTTCCCAAACTAGATCTAATACAAACCTAATACAGACTCTAGATTAAGATATTTTCTATTTCAAACTCTAAATCTAGATTATCTAAATTAGTTTATATGTGTGAGTCAAATTTTTAGAAATTTTAATCTAGAATTTTGATCTAGATGTAACCGGAATTCTCCAGAATTCAACAATTGAAGCGGGCGAGATTTATTTTGTTTATGTGTGTACTTCCGCCTACCACCATTAGAAAATCGAAGGTAATAATGAATAAATGTGACCTCTCCTTCATTACTGATTATCCGTAAAAGTTGGAGTCAAAATGCACAACACACGAGATATAGTTATAACTTGGCATTTTTGGTTGACAGAAACGTTAATTGTTTTACACAATTTGTAAATATTGGACAATTAAATCGCAAAATGAGAAAAGCAAAAGCATATAGTGTATAATTATGCTTTGTTAAATAACTAAATATTACCTCAAACATGCATGATGTTTTTTTTTTTTTCATTCAATCAAACTCATTTGAGGTGAAACTTTGGGTCAGCAACTCGACTATTAATTTTCTAACAAACCCGTCTGAAAAGATTATAAATGTCATCTTGGCTTCATAGTTTCCCTATTACATAGATACATGTGTCCAATCTTGTGAGAACAACTTCTGCTGATGCCTGACATTTGCTCATGTAGGCATGTACTAGGTAACCCCCACAGTCTGTGCTACAAGCCTGACATATGACGCCTGCCAAATTTGTGACGACGCAAAACAACGACAACGTTACTGTGTCCTACTTTAACGGCTCGCATTTTTAGACCAAGTTGAGTGATAACTCTTTTGGCCAATCTACTCTGTGCCGTGGCAGAGTTTTGGAAACCAGAGAGCGAATCCGAGGAAAAAGTTTGCCTGGGTGCATCCGAGCAAGATTAGACCTTAAGAGGCTTGATAGTACATATTTAAATTCAAGGTTACCGGTATTGCTCTTTTATGAGAATGGGAACATTGAATGGAGGACCAAGACCGGTCAGTCAACCCCAGGGGGAGATAATATAGTCATACAACGTAATCCCTGGGTTAGGTTCGTCAATAGAGGTAGAGGTTCACGAAGAGCCACCATCAGACCTCGTGCATGTTTTGTCAATTTTGGTGAGCTGTATCAATTGGTAAGGTCTTGATAATCAGAAGCACATGTAGCGGGCATAAATTTTGCTTCAGACTTTTTTTTTTAGAAGAAACTTGACCAGCCGAAATCAGGATTCTTTATTCCTTCTCCACGTGCAGCTTCACAGAGTCTTCCCAAAGGTACTTTGCCCAGGACCTTGTCGCTATGTCTGAAACCTGGCGTCTCTGTTAGTTCAGTCGCTGAGAGACTCGGCCTGATTAGCAGACGTCACGCCATGTCTTTCCTGGCCCTGACCAACTTGCCGGACAACTTGGCGAGCGAATCGTCTGCTAGGACAGCCATGACAGAAGCCCTGTTTCGATGTACATCTGATTATCTTCAGAATCTGTTTGAAGATATAGACTTCATCATCAACTCCGCGCCATTCATCAGGAAAAAGTGCGGCGACCTCGCAGGATACCAAACTATGATGCAAATGGTCCGTTACGCCATTGAATGTTTCTTAACAGGAATGTTCACATGTCTTAGCTGCCACCGGTGCTGACACTAACGGGCTAGTCAGCAACTCGATGTATTCGAAGTTGACAGCGTTTGTAGCAAGGAACTGTACAGTACAAAGAGGCTCTTACCAAATGGAATAAGGCGGCTGCAAGTTTGTTCATAGACAATGAGGTACCGGCTCTGTGGCCTAGCGGTTAGACACTCGCTCAGAGATCAGGAGGTGTAGGTTCGATCCCCAGCCGAGTCAAACCAAGGACTTTAAAATTGGTATTAACAGCTGGTCCACCTAGTGTCTGGCATTATGGATTTAGTGCTAAGTCTGGTCGGCCTGGTGTCAGGATAATGTGACTGGGTGTGGTGTATGCAAGCGCTCCTTTCATCACAGTATGGTAGCATGCTTTCAATTGCCCCAAGCACCGTCTCTGATATAACCTTGTAGTTGAAAAGAGACGTTAAAATTCAAACCAAACAAGCAAGACACTGAGATATTTTCTAGCTACATCTCCAAAAACATAAACATCAGATTTGTCTTTATTGTGCCCTGTAAACAATCTCACAACCTATTCAAAGATATTTGTCCAGGACTACCTGAGAATAAAGTATTTCACATAAGATATAGCACGTCAAATATTAAAACTGAATTTCACTTCTCTTCAATGCCCCATTTGGAACAGACATCGTCCATTGAAGCTTTTCTTCCCCGATTGTTTCTGAGACCTTCATGGTGGACTGATATTGCTTCTGCAGGAAACACTCAGTTTGGGTAAATAAAATCTATACATTTGATAAAAAAAGTTCTTTTTACATTGCTTATCAAATAAAATATATACAATATTTACATGAAGGAAAAAGGTAGGCTTGAATGCTTACGATTTTGGATATTAGAAGTAAAAAAGAAAAAGAAAAAAAAATGAATAGGGAAAGAAAGACCAAAGAAAATACGGTTCTGTTTTACTGCGTCCTCGCAATGCATATTATACAGTACCTTAGTTTAAGGTCACATACTGTTGAAAAAAAAAAACCAAATGAATAAAAATCCCATAAAACAACATTAAATTTGGTACAATCCATTCACAACAAAAACAATTTTTCTCATAACAAATTAGATAAAGAACCGAAGAAAAAACTGAGATGGGCTAGTCTTTTGTTGAATCTGCTTTGCTCATGCCTTGTAGAATGGCGAAAACCCCCACCATACAGATAAATGAACTAATCATTTAAAAAGGATGTTACTGAATAAACTAAAACCTTGTCTAGATCATAAACATAAGATATTGTCTCGCTTATAAAGGCTACATTCAATTCTGTGACACAGTTTTCAGCTCTCCTGTCTTGTGACCGATGCTGCTGCTTCAGTGACCACAGAAAGAACTAAATATCGTGGACGCCATGGCAGATTGTGTAGGGGTTCCTTAGCCTTCGCTATTGGCGCGCTGTAGAGAGCCAAACTCAAATACAATATGTACTATCAATCTGACTATTCGTGCGTTAATGTTTTTCGTTAAACGCATTCAAAAACGTTAGGCTAGCGTTAAAATAAGTCTTACTGTAATATTCAAAGTAGAAAATTAGGAGTCAAAAGCGAATGGTTTATTTTGAGGAAAACTTTTTGGTTATCAATTCTTGTGAGGAGAGTGAAAGAGAAAGAAAAAATATTAAATGACAGAAAGAAAGAGATTGAGAAAAGGAGCACAAAAACTTAAGAAAAGTCTAAATTGAGGTATTGGCTGACAGCATAAATACTGTATTATTATTTTGTATTTAAACTAAAACATTTCTGGCAATAGCAACTGAACAAAGGCAGGAAGAAGAGAAAAAGAAGAAGAAGAA
>BMAT01011349.1:122007-135172 GCA_019649035.1 Elysia marginata
GAAGAAGAAGAAGAAGAAAAGATGAAAAAGAAGAAGAAGAAGAAGGAGAGAAAGAAGAAGGAGAAGAAGAAAACAACAACAACAAAGGCAACATTATAAACAAAAACAATAAAATCTACTACTACTGCTGCTACTGCTACTACTACTACTACTGCTACTACTACTACTACTACTACTACTACTACTACTACTACTACTACTACTATTACTACTACTGCTACTAATTATACCACTGCTCTTTCTCCTATTTAAGAATGCATAGGAAAATGGAAGCCAGCAAGTATAACCGGATTGTAAAGGGATAAATGAAATAATTAGTGGCAAAACGGAAACATAGAGATAATCTAAAAAAAAAACCCATAAAAACCAAACAAACTGGTAAATAAAAGAGAACTGCAAAGCAAAGAGAATCAATGTAATATTTGATCGACCGTCTTTCCACGTGTAGCATACACACACAAAAGGGATGGAAGTTATAAAGAAAAGGATTTTCGGCTTTGCTTGCGTTTTATCGCCGCGTACTTTGCTGCACCTCAAGAATGTCCATTGTATGTCTGTGACATGGCGGTGCTAATGACTCATTATTCTGATATTCAAGATGCAGTTCCTAACTTCTAGTTCTACAAATCTAAGTCTGTTAACCTGTTTTGAATAACATAATTCTGACAATAAAAGAAATTGCACTCGATATAGATAAAAATTTTTAGTAAGCCTATAGTTATACCTTTATACAGCCACCCAAATCTGATAGCTTTGAGCGCAATTCTTTTTAATTAGAAAGTAGCGGGTTAAATTGATTTTTGAAATAATAAATATTTTATACTTCATGAAATCAGTAAAAGAGTAATTGTAATTTCTATGAGTACCGTAGCATCATTGCATCTCATTGATCATACATATGATAATAAAACGTATAATTAACAATAATTATAATGATAAAATTAATGATATTAGCAACAACAACAACAAATACAACAACAAAACAACATCTGCAGCAACCACAACGACAACAGTAACAACAACAGCAAAAGCAAAAACGACAACAACAGCAGGAACAAAAGAGTAACAATAAACATAACGAATAAAAAAAAAGAAGTAAAAAAGAAAAAAATCACCAACATCCGTTACGGTACTAAAAAACTTCTCTACCTAGATCTAAACTTTATTTATAACAGCCTGAGTACAAGCAAGTAATTTGTTACATCTCGTGGTGTTGTTAATAGATTAGTCAATGCCGGCTACGCAGACTTAAAATTGTTAATGTAAACCAAGTTGTAAAATGTTCTCTGAGTTTAAAAGATGGTTTTGTTTGCTTCAACGTGTAAGAAAAATACAATGTAGATCAAATTTCTGACACAAGGCTCGTACGGTTTGTCACAAACTTGTTGTGGAATATCAATTTGTCACGAATAAACACAAAAAGGTCGATTTTCCAAAAAAGTGCTAACTTAGAAAGAAAAAGAAAAAAAAATAATAACCAACGAAAAAAAACCCAAACCTAAAACACAGAAAAAACAAACAAAAAAAAAACAACAAAAAAACAAAACAAAACAAGGACATTATATGTACACATCTTTCCTCTCACATACCATACACAAAGTTCCATCAGAGATACGCAAACGATCATGTTTCAGCAGTCTAAAAATTGATTCAACGTATGAGGGGTGTCTCAGTGTTCTCTAGGTTTTAAGCAAAATATTCCGGGAATTCCCTGAGCTTAACCCTTTGCGAGATTGAAAAACTACACCATTATCCAGAGAAAAATGTCTTGTTTAAATAAAATTATTTATAGGCCACGTTCATTGATGAGTATGCACTTAAAGCGACACCACCTGTTGAACAACTTTTAACCAGTTTTATACTGTACACAATTCCCTTCTTGTTTGAAACCTTAGATTACAATGTACGAAAAAAAAACCCAAAACAACAACAAACACTAGATTTAAAGATTTTTCACAACAGTTAAGGGGATCTCCAAATGTTGAACTATACTGGTTAACTTCTTTACTTTGTGAGTATCGAACGTCTTTGTGATGCTTTATGAGACTAACGAAAGCACAGCCACCTAAAGTTAGCCTAGGCTGATATCTTCATTTCATCGATCTGGTTTTTAGCTTAAATCTGAAAGTGATAACAAGGCCAGGTGCTAGGTTAAACGTAAAGAAACAGAGAGCAGACAATAGATAATCCGAGAAAGATACATTGGGGGGTGGAATCGAAAAAACAGAACGAGCGAATGTCAAACCTAGAGAAATAAATTAATATAGATCGACTTGTCACAAAAAATTTACGAAAAGCATTGTACAGGGATGGAGAATTGGAGCAGAAAAAAATCATAGAAGAGAGAGAGAAAAGTGATCGATAGATGAACAGTTAGAATAATTTAAAGATATGTAAAGATAGAAAAAGAAAGGGAGAAGAGAGAGAGATAGATAGATAGATAGAGAGAGAGAGAGAGAGAGAGAGAACAAATAGATAAATAGATAGGTAGATAAGATAGATAGATAGATAGATAGACAGATAAAAAAAGAGAGAGAGAGAACAAGTATAAATAAACAGGGAGGAAGCGTCACAGAGAGCAGGAAGAAAACGGACAGTAAAAGGTAGGTAGGCCGACAGAAAAAAGACGGTTACAAATAATAATACAGAATTCAACCAGGAGATGTAAAAAGGAAGATATACACAAAGGAAGAGAGACAGAGAGAGAGAGAGAGAGAGAGAGAGAGAGAGAGAGAGAGAGATAGAGAGAGAGAAGAGACAGAGGCAGAGACAGATAGACAGAGACAGAAACAGAGAGAGAGAGAGAGAGAGGGGGGGGGAGAGGGAGAAAGAGCGAGAGAGAAAGAAATAGACAGATAGGCAGACAGAAACAGAGACAGATAGGCAGACAGAGACAGAGACAGACAAACAGACAGATAGTCAGACCGACGGAGACAGAGGGGCAAGTAGACAGACTGGGAGAGAAACAGATAGACGGAAAAGAGAAAAGAGAAAAAAGAGACACCTAAAAAGAATAACAGATGAGTGGTAAACCATAATAATAGGCCGTACTGTATTTTTGAAAACATAAAACGTTCTTACTCGTGGAGGACATAAAACGTTTTGCTGTGTTTTATCTAGCTTTCATGATAGGGCCACACATCAAAACTAAACACACAGGACTGGTGGCCAATTGTGTTCAACCTTACCCTGCATTCCAAGTCTAGGCACTGAGAGGGAACAGAGGTAATCAGCTGAGAAAAGATAGCAAGAAATCCTTCAGATTTTTGTAGGTTAAACAATGTATTTCCAGTGTTTTGCAGTTGTCGCAAGAAAGGAATCTCAAGCACCAATTCGAAATCCATGACAGCATTGTTCGAGCGTTGGACAAAAAAGGTGAAGAAAACAGCGCTACGGAGTGAGAGAAAAAGAGCGAGCGAGAGAACGAAAGACGGAGAACGAGAGATAGAGAAAGAGAAAACAAAGAGACAGAGAGAGGGCTAAGAGAGAGAGAGAGAAAGAGAGACAGAGAGAGAGGGGGGGATACGAGCGAGAACATATGTGGGAGAAATTAGAGAAAAAGAGAGGAAGGAACAAAAGAAAAGAAATTACGAATAAAGAACAAAGCCAAAGCAAACAAAAAAAAAAAGAAAAAAAGAAAAGAAACAAACAGAAAAAGAGGCTTAGACACAAAGAAGTAAGGAAAAAAATAAGCTAAAAATTCGATTCTGTTTGAGAATAAAGATAGAGAGACAGAGTTCTGGAAAGGAAAAGATAGAAAAAGACACACAGAATATTGTTCTTTGAAGACCAGGACAATTAAGGCGCAAGTCGGAATTTTGACATATTGAGTTGTCAACATTTATCAAAACTGTATTGAAGAAGTTAAAAAAATAATCACTCTAACTTAATCACATCTTAAGTTGGTTCATTTTGGAGACAATAAAAATAGTATGCTATATAACAAAATGTGATATAAAAAAAGGCTCCAGCTCAAAGCAAATCTGAGCGACATGTGCCTGGTTTACTCTGGTTGTCTCACCAGTTTGGAGAAGAAGAAAAAAGGAGAGCGATGAAGAGAGACAGAAAGGGACAGAGAGGAACAATTGAGTCAACAGTTTAGTGAGAGGAAGAAAACGTGACAAGCGAAATAGGAGAGCATGATAGAAAAGGGAACAGCAGAGATTCACAAAAAGAGAGAAAAAAAAGAATAATTATATACTAACATGATTTCTAAGCTCAAGAGAGGTCAGCAAGTAGGACTTGTGAGGTCTGCTCTCGTCAGATCACCGTCTCTCCATTCTATGTTCATCAAACAAGATCAAATTATTTGACAATTATCTGTCTCTTCCCTATATTTATTTTTGAGGGCAGTACCTTGGTTTTTGCAGATCCAATGTTTAAATAAACAACAGACGATGCAGAGATTACCTGCAACCCTAATCTTATCTAGCCGACACAAGATCCAGACCTTTTTATGTCATTTCACCCTTTTTGCGTTAACTTTTTGGTTTTGCTGTGACGTTTGCTTCAAGTGTTTCCGCAAGAAACTAGGTTAAGATAGTCTGACATCACCAGGAGGTCTAGACTCGAGACACAGACCCTACAAGATAAAATCTACCCTGACACTCATACTTTACACTAATCCTGATGATGGTATCGGCGGCAGCTCGAATCGAGTCGCGAACACCTGGAGTGTCGATTTCACAAATGGTGTTTTAGAAACACGTTAAAGTCTGCTTAATCTATTACGATTTTTTTTATTCAGTTACAGTACCTAATCAAAGTAATACTAACGAACTTGTAACCTATCCATAATCCATAATGAACATACAGCGCTAATGCACACCGCTGTCTTTAATTGTAACTTTCAAATTTGTTTTTCTGAGTCAACACGTCGCACCCTTTCATAAATTAGTGTGAGTAATTTTTCTTCTTCCAATAAGTAAAGAGACAAAAAAAAAGAAACACAACAAAACCAAATAAAAGCAACTCGTGCGCTTTTCAATTTATGACTTACCTGTTATACCTCAAATTGAGATTGCATGCAAGCCAAACGAAAATGAATCAGGAAAGGGGAGAGAACATCAGATTAGTAAACGGCAATTCATGTATCTCTGCCCACCCACTTCCCACACACACCCGCACCTACCCATTCAAGGTCCATGACTAAGTTACAATCTGTTAATGGTGTGGGGAGCGTTAATTGACCCAGCCATACACCGTTCCAATTCCATAAAACTACGCAGATAGTAAAATCTAATTATAGCCTTATGGGGGTAGGGAAAGAGAGGCATGGGGGGAGGGAGGGGGAAGCAATTCTTCACGCGTGCACCTCCGAGGTTAAATCCATTATCTCCAGGTAAATGCGGCACTCAAGTCTCACCTAGGATCTAGACCCTAAATCTAGATCTAGTTGTCTCCAGTAAGCAGCGGCACTAAGCATTCAGTGGATTCTAAACCCGAGTAAGAGATCTTGTCTTGCGCTAGCTGTGTTCCCATTCTAGAGACAGCATCGGTGATTTTCTAAGGGATTAAGGACGATTTTTCACCGGTTTTCGTCCCTAATCCCCCTCATTGCATGGACGGGTAGAGTCCAGATTTCCTGTTTATTGTGGGATGTGTGTTGATGGAGTGCTTAGTCTTAACGTGCATTTTCCTTAATTTTTGTGTTTTCACCAAATACAAGTAATGTAGCGAGGGAATAATATAATAGTTATAGAATTATATAAAATTTCTGTAGTAAACAGAAATGTGGTTTAAGTCTTTTATCGGCACCTTCACTAAAGCCTTTATTAAAGTCAAGGAAAACAATAGTTACAGCATTTTTCGATTCGTTTTTCCAAAGAACTTTGGGATTCCGGAAAACTCTTTGCGGCCCAAGAATTTTAAATAGTTACACTATTTTTTTCTTTTAATTCCTTTTTTTACTGGCATCTTTATGATTTTGCTATTTATATTAATTTTACGTAATTTAAAATGGAATCAATATTAGCTTCAACGTATAATTTTTATAAAGAAAAATATGTACATCAACAAAAACCTAGCATTAGGAATAATTTGTTTTCGGTTACTATTATTATAGTATTTCATAATATTTGAATGTGCTTGTCTTTACTTTCTGCAGAGAAAGGAGATCAGCCATGATTTTCTTTAACATTAGAACCATTTAGGCTTATAGAAAAACCGCAAAGCGTTCAACATGAGCAGCGATATTTTACATATTGAAGCCAGATGTGCTTATAATTCCTTGCACTTTATAATGTCACAAGCTGTTGAAAGCGATAATAAGCTATGGTAAAACAAGGAAAATTTTTTCTTTACGGATTTCCTCTTTCTATAAGATACCAATTGTTGTAGCGATTGGGAAATATCTTTGTGAAATATAAGCTACTTTCAGGTTTTATCAATATTCTACAATACATTGTGTTGGTTCTATTTAAGCTTTTTTTCAGCTGAAACGATTAAAAACCGCCCCCTTTCTTCAATGATGAGGTTTCGCTGTGTTTCTCAGATTTATGACAAGTTTATAATGATCATTAAAAGCCAAGACTCTCAACATACTTTATGGTAAAACCAGGTCATATCGCCAAAGTTGTTTAAAATTTATGGATAGAACTTGCTTGGCTTAAAGTAATAATTTTCTTCTGCATCTTTATTTTAACAATTCTCACGCTACAATGTAGATTATCAGATTGATTATGCATTAACTTTCATAGAGCTATTTGTAATTTAGTCCGAATAATTTCTTTATTCAATGACTCTCTCAAGTGTTCTCTCTTGTCTGCTGTGTCTGGCATAATGCGCCGACTACTATTTCTCAGTTTCATACCCTAAAGTTGAAGTAATCAAGAACCGGGTTTGTTTAAAATACTGAATGCATTTCATTGGTTAATATGACATGAAATGACTCGCAGCCATGGAGAATCAGTCAGATGTGGGAAAGCCTAGGTTTAGGAAAAGTCTTTTGAAAATACATTTTAAAAATTTTTTCCAACATATTTTTTAATCAACAAATGTTTTAACATCTCTCTACAAAATATTCATCATTTCATAATATTTTAGACTAAGAAGATTAGAAAAGTGCATTGTTCAAATTAGCAACGTCGTGGAATATAACGATTGCGACATCCGACTCATTCACACTGGTTGCAAAATAAGTTATCAGATTCATAATTGTATAGCTGTTGCATGCAGGTGACGATGAATTTGATATGCATTTCGACGACTACCATATCATCTTTATTCAAACGGAAATACCTTGGTCCTAAAAACTACGAAAATTGTTTTTACTTACTGAAGTTTTAAAATGCAAGCTTTTCTAGTTTGCAATAAAATTTTTTTTCACATTTCTTATATACACCATCGATATTATTGTTCTATTGTAAAGGAGAAGTTTTTGGTATAAACATCTGCCTATGTTGTTACAGACTTGCTTCTACCTACCATAGGCCAGGAAGAGAGCAATCTTGAAACATTCAGGTACATACGAACATTTCTGACATGTCAAAACACATCAAGATGAGCCTTGTGATAGGATTTCTATTCGCCTGGTGTTTTACTGCTGAATGCGGCTTTGTCTCTGAAGTTGGTGCCCATGCAGATGGTCAGCGCCTTAATGGAGCTCACCACGTATCAAAGAAAGATAATTCCCGGTATTTACACAAGACCAAAAGACTTTCCAATGTACTCCACGATGTCACACGTGACTCAGCCTGGTTTGGCTATAGACTTACCAAAAATGAAGGCGACCACAATGGTTTCAAGAAACAGGATACTTTCAACAACTCTTTCTTCAATGACAGCACGGAACTTCAATTTCATAGCCAAGGTCTACGAAGAAATTACACAAACCCAATTGTGGACCCTCGCGCATATAATTTTAGAAGAAAACACAAGAGACGGTCTATACGAGGGCGGAGAGAGGCAAGATCTGTCCAGACAAGTTCCAAACCTGAGATCAGGATCATCGTCCGTGTGAGGAGACGGCCAGTCAGGAGACCGGACTTCACTCAACTAAACAAAGGTACGCGCAAGTAGTGATGATCTCGCGGCGAAACGGTATCCAAAAAACATCACAGTCGTTATTGTATCGGCAACGGTACATAGTCAGATAAAATGGCTATTGTTAACAGTTTAAAGATGTGTTAACATCACTCGACAGTTTCGAATGCCTGAATCATATAACTAAGGAGATAGAATAGGTGATGATGGATGTAAAAACAATAGGAAGAACCAGCAAATTAAGCTAAAGAAATAAACTCTACACTACTTGCTTGTTCTGGCAATGAAATACTCGATGAATTCTGTAATAAATACGTAAGTCTTCAGGTTTTAAAAGGAATATATTTTGGATGATTATTTCCAACCCTTCATACTAAAAAAAGTGAGTTGGAACAAAGTTTAACCTTCATATTTAATACTTTTTTCTCGTTTATGAATTTCCGAAAGAGGAAGTTTTGAAGGCAAAAAAGTGGCGCTTGAAAAAAAATCTGTTGCATTTACATTGAATATTATTGTGTAGAAGAAAAGATGTGAGCAGCTTTATAGTGTTTTTTTTTTCATAACTGTATTATCTTTTAGATAGAGGCATGGTATGTTTTTCAGTGTAAAATTAAGTCAAGTCATTAATTTCTGATTAAATTTTTAATTTCTGGTTAAAGTAATTCAATAACTCGTTTTGATGATTGTGGTTACTGTATTGAAAACCACTGTCAGATTAACTTCTCACTAAATAAGGAGTCGCTTTGCGTTGACAAACAAAGGCTAGTGCGACTAAGAAGATGCCTTATTGCCTTATGTAAACCTAACACCATAACACAAAAAAGCATTCAATAATACAGCATGTTAATTTTACCAGAGTTAATTTCCCATGATAGTATTGTAAGTATTTTTCAATCAATATCCGACGTTGAAATAATAATTCGAAATATTCTTTGTGATTTGGCAGTTGCATTGCTATGATTGTGTTTCGCTTCAGGTGTGTGTCCGCCCTCCTTGTGTAGAGCCCTCGACGAGCGATCTCGAGGCGCAGGTGGGAGGCCTAGAGGAACTGGAGGAACAGTTTTTTATCAAGTGAGTTCAGCGTACGAGACGTTTGTCTTTTTTAAAGACTTACCTTACCTTACCGCTGTTCCGTCTCTTGCCAGAGGTTGGATGCTATGGTGCGTCGCCATTCTTCTCGGTCTAGAGCAACCTCACAGCATTGGTTGATCTGTCTAGTCGTCGTTTCTTCGATGTTACCAAGCCAGGATTTTCTTTTTCTACCACGTTGTCCCTTCCCGTTGATCTTTCCCTCCATAATAGATTCCTGGAGACTTTGGTGACCTCGCATGTGTCCGTAGTACGCGAGATGTCTGGTTTTCATTGTTTTCAACAGCTCCGTGTGCCTCAAACCTATTCTTCCAGTACCTCTTTGTTCTTTTTATTCTCTTTCCAAGAGATCCTGGCCATTCTACGGTACAGCCACATTTCCAGCGCTTCTATGCTTCTTTCAAGACTTGCATTTAGTGTCCAAGTTTCACAGGCGTACAAAAATATCGACCATACGTAGCATTTGGTAAGGCGCGATTTGGTTGCAAAACTTATTCTGCGATTGGTAAGCAGTTTGCTCATTCTCGAAAAAGTATTTTTCGCCATGCCAATTCTCCTTTTCACTTCTTGGTCGGACCTTCCATCCTCGGTTATCCAATGTCCAAGATAGGTAAAATTTGCCACCTGTTCCACCCGTTCACCATCGATTTTGATGTCGATTTGCGGTATTACTTTTTCTCTGCTAATTACCATTGTTTTTGTCTTTCTTATGTTGATGAATAGTCCACATTTCTCGCTTTCTTCTTTTACAATGTTGACAAGTTTTTGGAGATCATCTTCATTTTCGGCTAGCATCACTGTATCATCGGCGTATCGCAAGTTATTGATGTTGATACCGCCTACTGTCAGACCAGGAATGTTATCTATTGTTCTGAAGATGTATTCAGTAAAGAGATTAAAAATCGCTGGGGATATAACACAACCCTGTCTTTATGAAAAATGTGAGAATCAAATTAGAGTAAAATAACACAGGAAAATCTCAGACAATTTCTACCACAAAGAAACAAGAACAGAGCACACAAGGAAAAAAATAACAACAACCCAAAATGAAGAACCTCATTATACAGGAAAAGGGAAGCTCATGGTCTTGTTAAAAGCAGCTAAGCAAAAAGCTTGAAGAAAAAAAAATGAAACATGAGAAGTAGAAGACAAAGAAAAATATAAAAAGAAAAAGAGCTGGATGAAGAGACGGAGGAAGAGGAGGAAAGCAAGGGTCTCATAAATCAGTACTTGTTAATCAGATATTTTTTTTGCTACGTAGAAATTTAAAGGACAGTGGATTGGCGGTTGCCACAGAGGTCTATTAATAGTACTAGAGACGGTAGTGACGTCACACAATGTCACAAATTGAAGCCGACAGCGAGAAAAAACAAGGGGTAGGGGCAAGGCTAGGCTAGGCAGCCGTCGGCTCTCACTATCAGCCAGACTTGCTCTCAGCTGATGCACTAAAGCCCTTAAACCAATACAGTCAAGATTGTGAAGATTTGTATAAGACGTTTTTTTTAAAACTGTTAATAATGTTATTGTTGCTGTTGTTATTATTACTATTATTTTTTATTATTAAACAATAATACAAATTTTAATTGGCTTTATTACTAACAGTAGTTGCAGTAATTATTGAATGGCTAGTAGTAGAAGTAGCAGCAGTAACAGTAGGATAAACAGCAGCGCATTTGTTAATGGCTAGTACACCTCCGGAAGCGAGCTGTACTGTTTCGAGTCCTCTTCTGGTATCTTTTATTGAAGAGTCGTACCATCTTCCGAGGCTTTTCACTGGTTCCTGGCTGACTGTTAGAATTTGCTCTTCAACTACTGTGAGTGTCACTGCTTCCTCTATTTTACCTTTCCTTATTGACAAACTGATTTCATTCTGCACTATGTCATTATGGTGTCAAGGCGTGCAAGCATTCGCCGTGTCTCATCTTTCTTGGAGCGTATTATGGTGGTGTCATCCATGAAACGCTTTTAGAAGTGGCATTGAACATCCGTCGCTTAGACTGGCTGGGCCTGTACTACCCTCTGCTGCTTTCAGTGTAACATTGCCATTACGAACAGTATTGGTGATATTGTGCATCCCATGGCAATGCCCACTTCCAGGTTGATCCAGTTTGTTATATTGTCACTGGTTGAGAAACTCATAGGAAATCAGCTGAAGTAATTATCTAGCATCACCTGGAACATGATATATTCTGAGGGCTAGCCGGATCATTTTGTGTAATACTGACCCATACGCATTTGCCAGATCCAACCACACAACATCAAGATTCAACTGCTATGACTCAGCCCTTTGAATGGCCTCCCAGACCATTGTTGCGTGTTCCAAGCAACCTGAAACTCCGGGAATGCCACCCTTCTGAAAAGAGGTGTTTATGTATCTATTTTCTGTGCGATATTTTGTTAGGTTGTTGCCATGACTGAGAAGAATATTTTACCTTCCAGATTTAGCAGTGATATTGGTCGAAACTGGTCGATTTTTTTCGAATTCTGCTCTTTGGGGATATATACTCCTTCTGCAGTCATCCATTTTATGACCTTGATGTTTGTGCATGCGCTTCGGAGGATTTTATGTAGCCACTTGAGCACGCTGGGACACCTTTTGTACAGAAGGTAAGGCATTTCTTTGGGGCCTGGAGCAGGCTTAGCTCTTGCTTTATTTGCCATTGCTAATATTTCTTGTAAGTTTGGAGGTCTGCTCAGTGCTGAATGTCTAGCCCTTAGGTGTTGCCATATTTCCTAAAGGCGCTTCTTTTCTTCGCTATTAGCTGTTTTCGTATGTTTCTTTAAGTTCCTTTTTTGCTTACGCAACGAATCCATTTCAATTTGCCTCCTGCTTCTTCTTGGTGGATCTTTGGCTTGGTATTCCTTGGCTCCAAAGGTTTCAAGACTAGTTTGGTAGACAATGTCACCGAAAGTGGTAAGTTTGTGTTGCAATGTGCTGTCCCCGATGAGCGAGTCTAGCTTCAGGAATATTTTGCCATCCAGATCTTCCCGCTACTTCTCTGCAGTTGCTGCTGGGAAATTGATGCTTTGACGCTTAGCGTTGATGAAATGTCGTACTTCCTCGTCTTGGTTCTCAACTTGGATATCCTTAGCACTGTGGTTTTGAACCCGGCTTTGGTTTTCCGACGCCTTATCTGCTAGAACAGTGCGAAGTTGTTGGAATGATTTATTTAGACATCCCATTTTAGTCCTGTGGATTTTCATTCCTCTTTCCGGTGCATATCTCCATTTCCAAACCGACATTCATTGTCCTTAATCTCGTAGTCCTTGAGGCGGTTTCGGTCGATAACGAGATATCGCCGATCGATCCATCATCCTCTCCCCTTTTCGTTGGATCGTGAGAGCATATCTCTTGTATTGGTTTCATGCAATGGAAGAGAAGCCAACAGGTTGCTAACCCACAGGGTCTCGTATCTAGTCTTTCCCAGTGTCATCTGTCTTTCCAATAGTCGTTCGGTCTTACCCGAACGTCCTGCGTCCTGTTGCCGGAAGTCAATGTTCGGTAGCAAGATACTCATCGGGAACTAGGTGGCAGGAAGTCTTCAGAGACCCCCCCCCCCCCGATAGCAAGTGTTTTGGCCCTAAACTTCTGACACTCTAAGGGGGCCGGGCCACATCTGAGTCATGACTCCAGATGCCTCCCTGTTACCTTTCTTTTCCTGCCTGCTTCGGGATTCGAACCTGGGTCTACGGTGTTATGTGACCCCAGCCAACTGAGCTCCCTCTGATTAGGCTTTTTAAAGATATTTTTTACTCCTTATGAAGCAACTGCTCGTTCCTTCTGCTCCAAATCGAACAGGAACTATTTTCTGCTGTTTCGGCTAGCAGTTAAAGGGATTTGATTCGTTTGTTGCCACTGATTGAGACTTTGCTCAAAAGACCGTAAGCCGATGATCACGCACATCCTCTGGCGCCGATCTCTATTTGCATATAGAGCTACTTTCTTCTAACTCTTTAGTTAAGTCCAGGTGTTTTTCCTTTCTGTAGGTATGGGCTTGTTACATTCTGCTTTTTATATGGTACCGTCAGTTCCATCATGATGAACTGTTGTGTTGAAGGTGAATGTAGTAGTAGTAGTAGTAGTAGTAGTAGT
>BMAT01011349.1:137135-153942 GCA_019649035.1 Elysia marginata
TTCGCCAGTTGGTAATTCTCCATGGCCACGTTGCTTCCGAACTTTCTCCTACGAAGTTTCCTTCTCTTGTCACAGAGGTCCAGCACTTCTTTCGAGACCCACGGTTAGGATTGTTCTGCGTTTCCTTCCAAGGACTTCCTCGGCGGTGGATACCAAGACTTCTTTCACGCTGTTAGCCATTGTATCCACATCATTATCGATGAGTGTGAGGGCCGCAAATTTACCACCAATTTGAGCTCTAAAGGTTTCAAAGATATTTGGGCCCTTTAGCTTTTCAAAGTCGAAATTGAGTCGTGGGCTCTTCGCCTTGCGTTTGCTATTCAACTTCAGCTTGAAGATTGCAAGCACGAGGTCATGGTCACTGCCGATATCTGCACCAGGGTATGCTCGTGTCATCGCCTTGTTGATGCTAAATTTATACCGTTGAGGCGCGAAGATGTAGTCTATCTGGTAATGGACTTCTCGATTCGGCGCATGCCATGTTATCGTTCGGGACCTTTTATGAGGATGAAGCGTATTTGCTAAGGTTAAGCTGTGGCTTTTTGTGAATTCCAGAATTCTTAGTCCCCTCTCGTTTGTTGTCCCATTGCCAAATCATCCGGCTGTACCTGCCCATTGTAGAAAAGCGTCTGGCCCTACTTTGGCATTCCAATCTCCCTGGACGATGAGGATATCTTTCTTCGGTACTTTTGCTATGCTGTTGTCCAAATCTTCGTAGAACTTTTCTACTTCGTCGTCTTCATGATCTGAAGTTGGTGCGTACACTTGGATCGCGGTGATGTTATGTGGTTTCGCGGCCAAGCGGATGGAAATAAGTCTGCTTGATATGGGAGTGGCACTGATTGAGCAGTTTGCAATTTCTTTCCTGACGAGGAATTCCACGCCATACTGATGGGTTGTTTCTTCACCTGAAAACCAGATTTTATGACCATCCACCAGTGTTGTCTCTCCAAACCCTGTCCATCTCACCTCTGACAGTCCAATGACGTCCCAGCTGTAACGTTTCAGTTCGTGAGTCAATTCCTGGGTTTTTCCGCAAGCATATAAGGTTCGCACATTCCAAGTCCCTATGAAGAATGCCTTTGATGGTAGCTTTAGTGTTTTTTCGGTTCCAGTAGTCCATTTATCCATTTATGTAGTAGTAGTAGTAGTAGTAGTAGTAGTAGTAGTAGTAGTAGTCGTACACAATTTTGTAGTCACAGCCACATAATATATAATTGCAACCAACCAACAGTCCCTAAAATCCTTTTCAAACCCAGTTACTCGTTAAAATTTACTAGGCAAACCCCGCAAGCCTACGGCTTAGTCACTTGTCTCTAGTCGACCGTTGCTCCTCTTTTTGCTTCGCCCACCTTTTCCGACTCAATGACCCAACGTCCACCATGACTGATAGAAAACGGAGAGCAGCAGGAAGCTCATTGTCCTCTCTAGTGCTATTAATAGACCTCTGTGGCGGTAGCCTATGATTTAATATAGGGAATGAGATTTCAACAAGAATAGCCGAAGTTTCCTGATGTCTCTCCGAGTGAGATTTAATTATTAAGGCTAGTACATGCCGATTTACGCTCTAGCGTATTTTTTAGAATTTTAAAGACAGTATTACGTGAAAATTAAATGGGATTACCCGATGTCTTAAGAATACAATCTTCTAAAATTTATGCGACAGATTTATTTTGAAGATAAACTCTTTATTTAGCTCTACAGTGTTTTAGTTCTAGATGTGAAATCGTTAATAAAAGTAAGACCCTAAAAGACCCTAAAATCTAGGTCTAGATTACAATAAACACTATAGTATTTTGGGGTGTTGTCTTCTAAAAAGGTACGTTACTCTTGTTTTACCTCTAATCTCATTCCCTATAAGATATTTTGAAAGGGAAAATATCTTAACTTTTTAAACAATATTATGAGAAAACTAAAAGATAAAAAAAAATCAAAGAGTGACTTATTTGTCGGAGAAGTTAATTAAAAAACAACTTTTTGAAACTATGCTATAAAGGACAGATGTATGTAAAAATAACAATGATTAAACTGAAGCAGTGTTTTCTAAATTTTCAATAAGTATTATCTATAAAAGAAAGAACATCTCTTGACTTCCTACATTATAGATTTGAATATTCTTTGAGAAAGGAACGACTAAGGCTGTCTAAATAAAGTAAAGAGGACAAAATGAAAAAAAAAATAGAAAACAATTTTGATTTTTAAACATTTTTCTTCACGTTAATTTTTTTTCTATAGTTTAAGTGTCAAGAACGCTGTTTGTTAGGCACTTAAATTATTTTTGTTTTGTTTCTCAAGCATACAGACCAGTATAACTTTCATTTCGATACTTCACCACAAAATCTATGATTTTTATTTGTTCCTTCTTATAATTTACGATAGCGACTAGATTAAGTGTATTCGTGTTTGAGACATAACCATTTGAGGTTTTGCATTTTCATTCAAGGGTGATATCGTCCTAGACAAAAACCTCGACCGCCTTATTTACCCCAGCGTCTCAAAACCCAACGCTCAGAGGCAAAGAAGTAACCGAGAGGGAAACAAGACGAGTCAAAATGGAGACACGCGAGCACAACAGAGGCACCACGGAGAGCCCGCAAAAACTCGGAGGAGCAGAAAACGCTGCGGCAGCAAGAGACGCTCTCGTTGCCTCAGAGCAGGAACTAGGGGGAACTCAAGGTCAAAAGGTACCGGAAGGAGACAGAGGACAAAAAGGAGCACTGGCGGAAGTGGTCAGCGTCGGAATTTGATTGGCAAAAGTGAAGGTCATTGGAACGAGAGCAATACTAGGATAAGTGAGAACGGTCTCGTGAAATATGAGGGTAAATATATAGGAAGCGACTCGGGTTCGAAAGGCGGTATTTCTGCTGCAGGAGAATGGCGAATGCAAGAAAGAAGCGGCAGAAGTCGCAGAGCCACCATGAAACTTCGAAGCCGCCTATGGAAAAATGGCGTGGTTGTCTATAGGATGGGAAGAGAAATAAGTAAGTATGCAACCACCTGTGTACCCTGGGCGTGTGATGCATGGCAATTTTTAATGTTTTTAATATCGTAGTACACATATGTATTTAGTATAGCCCAATCTTTTTTTCTTTCTTATGTATTTAGTATCGCCCAATCTTATTTTCTTCCTTATGTATTTAGTATGGCCCAATCCTATTTACTTCCTTATGTATTTAGTAACGCCCAATCTTATATTCTTGCTTATGGATTTAGTATAGCCCAATCTTCTTTCCTTCCATATGTATTTAGTACAGCCCAATCTTATTTTCTTGCTTATGTATTTAGTATAGCCCAGTTTTGCTCTATACTTTGCACATTTTAGCCTCCAAGCATATCAGTTTTATATTTAAGGTGCCACATCAGCTTATTGATTGCAATTTAATAGAAATATGTGCAAGATTTCACAAAAATCTTGCAAGGTATTTGATATAACTACCGGAAAATCCGTTTTATTTAAAGCTTACCTTTTGAAAACTATGAAGGTATTTGTAGATAAAGAGAAGTAAAAAATAGTAGTCAAATTATTTATAAGGCCCTTCTGTATCTTTGTACACAATTAGCTCAATGCACATGGCTTGGAGATGATAGTTACAGCCAGTAAGATAAACAATTTACACTTTATAGCATACCGTAGCACTCTCTCCCAGCCAACAGGCTCAGTGCAACTATAAGCATCTCTGAAGCCCCCTAAGCCCTCACCATTCCTGTTCTTATAGTTTTAGTTTTCATTGGGTTAGATAAACATACTAGACGTTATACTGTTAACCCTAAGCTATAATATTCAGTGATGTTTCATTTTTTTTTACAAATTTTTCATAACACAACCCTCTGATCCAATTTAATGCACTTTGTCGTAAAAATTTACAGTCATTAAAGATGGGCCAAGTAATCTGTCCTTGCGCAGTCAACTGTTGAAGACTAAATTTAATTGTTAACTTGGTTGATAATGTGAAACTATTTCGTCGGAATGAATTGTAAAAGGCACATTGAAAGTTTTACTCTGAGAGATCGATAGAAGATTATTTTTCTCAATGCTTGATCATTATGTATCTCTGACCAGGACCTGAAGCTAAGCGAGTAATACAAAGAGCCATAGCGCACATCCAACAGAGAACCTGCATTAAGTTCCGCGAGAAGAAACAGGGTGACACAGATTTCATACGCTTCATCAGCGAACCAGGGTAAGCATTACTCCAACTGAATCTACCAAGAAACTAATGGAAACGCCATGGAACATAAATATTTTTGTGTTGCTGGTTCTGCACCTATTGTTTCTACAATAATGATGATGATGATAATGACGGTCTAAGTGGAAGAGGGAGAGGGGTAGGATAGAAAATATATGTTATTACAAAAAATGTGTATTTCATTTTCATTTAACTCACAATGACTATATTTTTTGTTGCATTTACTCTCTGTCATTTTGAATAACCATAATTGGGTAGTAGCAAGCTATCAGAATATTACCATTTGCTAAAGTTGGCGCCTCTACAGCTGCTGCATATAGCACGAAAAGTTTAAATCATTGCAATAGATAAATTCGGTTATAGTCTTCCACCGCCGAAGGCAGTCTCAAGACTACATATTTATTTACCCCAGCAGACCAATACACACCAAAGCAAATTCAACACATGTTTCAGAGCATTACAACACGGCTGCCTAATAGGCGCTCAAATACTAACATTCCACAAATTTCAAACAACGTCTTTAGCCAGGTATTTATTTTACAGGTAGGTGGACTGAGGAAATTGCAGATAAATTGTTTTTCTTAGGCAGTTACAACATGCGTCGAGGTTTGGAATCGAACCCTCGACCGCTGGATCACAAGTGCGACGCGCTAACCACTAAGCCACACTGCTCCACAATGAACACACATGTAGCTATCTACAAAACCAGATAATCCTCTGTTTTCACGTGTAGGTGCTGGTCTCAGATCGGACGAGTCGGAGGCAGCCAGATGGTGAGCCTGGGCCGGGGCTGTGAGTCTCTGGGCACGGCTGTCCATGAGATCGTTCATTCCCTGGGTGTCTGGCATGAGCAGGTTAGTGGTCATCATCACCTTAATGTGGTTTGAGGTCTCTGGAGTTGTGTACCGAAGGAGGGTAAACTTCAGCAGAAAGTATCTAGTCTTGAAAACCACAGTTGATAAAAGGTTGACAAACGATAGAACCTTTAACGGGAATGTACAGAAAAGTCACCGTGAATATTTGCACCATTTTCAGTAAGAAGTGCCAAATAATACAGAATGAAATTCATGTAGCAAAACCCAAACAATATTTAAAAATCATAATTTCGCATGTCATCTTACAAAATTACATAAAGGACAAATTGGTTACGAAACTATATAAAGTACAAATGACTTACAAACTTATATAAAGTCCAAATATTTAAATCAAGTCAGTTCCCAGTAAACAGGAGACATCCTGCATGGTGTTTGTTATGTTACATAGCTATAAGGTTTTAAAATGATTCATGACGAGTTCCACCTGCAGTTTCTCTGAGATGTACCTTTATCCTATTTTAATGGCCACCCATCTCTTAAGGCTCGCCCAGACAGGAACAGGTATGTGAAGATACTGGAGGAGAACGTCTCACAGCGGTTCAGACCAGACTTCGAGGCCGTACGGCGTCGGTTGGCCACCGACCGGGGATACCCATACGACTACCAGAGCCTGATGCACTACAGCCAGTACGCCTTCACACGGAATGGGGAGCCGACAATCCAGGTTTTTTTAATTGATTGAGAAATATGAGTTTCTATGGAACAAAAGGATAAAAACCAATTTTTAAGATGATTGCATGTTAATTAATGGAATGGCGTTGACTTGCTTTAAACAAAGTTGGGTGCTTAATCAGAAAAATCGCCTGCAGTCTATTCCTCTCAGACTAAAAACTTCAGTCAACAAGACTTTAATTAGGCATTGCCTACCCAAACAAAAAATAGTGACAGAGAATTCTAAATTCTGCAGTATAACTATTCTTTTTGCTTATATAACAACACAAAAACTGCTTATTGTGAATAATGTATAAAATTGGTGTTTAGAGAAATGCATTTTGTTCAATGCGTTGTGCGAAAATATAATAACTTAGTTCGATGTATCAAATGTGACAGTGAAGAATTAACAAAAGCAAGCATGAATAACTGGGACTAAGAGACTAGTTTTGCTTTTTGTCGCTTACACCTGATAGATCATGTGAGGGTGGATGGAGTTGCAAAGATTTTGAGGTAGCCTAAGTAAGTTGTCTAACAAATGTTCTGAGATCAATAACTTAGTAAAATTATGATGATAAAAAATTTGATCAACAGGTGTCGTACAAACCCAATAGGATTTCTTCCTCGCAGCTGAAGAAGAAGAAACCGTCTGTGGCCGAGATGACCACATATCATGCTTTTTCTCACATAATTATGTTTCCATGATGTTTTTAAAAAATGTTTCCTAACGCATAAGTCTTGCCTGGCAGGCAGTGAGTGAAACATCAACAAATAAAACCAAAACGCACTAACATTGTTCCGAAACATTAACACTCCTCAGGTCATAGGCACTGGCAGAAGGCTGAAACTGCGGATTGGACAGAGACGTGGTCTAAGCACTATCGATATCTCCCAGCTCCGCGATATGTACAAGTGTAACCAACGACAAGACATTCAGGAAACAGGTAAGGGCACAATCGATACCCAAGCTGACCCGTCTGGAAGATTTTATAAGAGCGATTAGCACGATAATAAGACAAATGTGGGTCGAGATCGATAGCGTATTTCGTAACTCTAGATAGGGCAACTATATCTGTAACGCTGAGAGAAGAAGAAACGGAAGAAGAAAGAACAAGAAGAAGAGAGAGATATTAGAGAGAGGGCATCGAAATTGGAGAGCAAGTGATAAAAAAAATTGACGCCTTCCAAAGACAGCGTAATTTACAATCTTAAATTTTAATAAGATTATGGAGAAAAATTGCAAAATGTCCGGAGAAAGGTAAACAAAGTGCCCATAAAACAAAAAAAAAAAACTTAATAGCTACAGGTTTAAATATTGCGAGCCTTACAACCTCTTCTTTCTCTCCAAGGAGTTAAGGGAGAACACATACAACAACTATAAATTACAAAACATGTTTCACTCCTCTTCCCAAGGCGGTGCCTAGCACAGTCATGGCTTAACCCGTTCACATAACACCAACAAAAAGATGCTGATGCCGATACTTTGCCTGCACTCACGCAAAGGATCCATAACATCCCAACATCTTTCCTTAAGGATGTGTAATTGCTATCTCGCATAAAACACGAGTGAGCGAATCCGGTTTCTCTCGTTACAATTATCTTTTCATGTGATCTTCTAATCGATTCAGTTATTATTATTATTATTATTATTATTATTATTATTATTATTATTAGTAGTAGTAGTAGTAGTAGTAGTAGTAGTAGTAGTAGTAGTAGTAGTAGTAGTAGTAGTAGTAGTAGTAGTAGTAGAAGTAGCAGTATTGTGTTATAGTTGGGTCAAACCGGGTAATGGGCAATGCCTGTTGAAATTGCATACGGAAATCAGGTTACCTTACGCTTCTGAGAAGTTTTAGATATATCATGCCTAAACATTGTTTAGATAGGATATTTGTTATAAACTGTTCTGGTGTTTACAGTGTGCCACAAAAACTGGAAGAAACACCTGACCTCCTGCTATAGGTTCGTGACGTCTTCTCCGGCCCAGTTTACCGCCGCCCATCAGGCATGTGTGAGAGACAAGGCGAGTCTGGTTACCATAGAGAACAGTCGAGAGCAGAGATTCATTGATAAAGTTCTCAACGACAGCTTCCCACGCTTCACGCGATGGCGGACAGCGGGGCGACAGGTAAACATTGGAAAACTAGACTGGGCTTGGTTTACGGAAGCCGAGACGTACGTTCGTTTCAAACATTTTCTCTGCCATACTTAAGAAAATCACGAAGGGTAACCAGGAACTTGGCAAAAAAGTAGCAAAAATATAGGTCAATTACCCGCTAAAAGGGGAGAATGACCAGGGTGTGTCCGTTAACTGTCAACCATAGTACTCATTATTACCATAACAGTATAGTAGATAGGGGTCAGTGTTGAGAATATTTTGTCCTTGTGATAAGAATCGTTAAGTTGGTATTTGACATTTGCTCCGGTTGAGAATCCAGGGTACTATTATTAGTTGATATTGAATGATTTTATCACGCTGTTGGGTACTTTACCCTTTCCCTTTATATCCAAGACTAGATCTACTTAGTTTTAACTCAGATAACGTTTCGCACAAGATTTGTTTAGAAATATAAAACTAATAAAACACTCACGATGAAATCTTCCCATCTTGAGAATTACATTGTCACTCATCAATATGCCATTATTTCTGCTATCAAACCTTAGCTTACCTCCCTTTTCATGATATATCTAATTTTTCATGCAATGATAAATTCTGTCTTCCCTTTATATAACGTATTTGATTTTGGCCTTTTATTGTGTTAAATTTGAATGCAAACAGCAAACAGTTATGTGAAACTAAAACGTTTATTGACCAATGAACGTTAAGTTGTGATTGCGCGGTAGATTGGAACTGGCACGTGTGTACCATACACTTCAGCGTTGGTAGTCAGTTATAGCATTGTTATCATTTTACCGTATTTAGTTTTGTGCCTGGTGTTTTTTGTCACAGGCATGTTTGTCGTGTGTGGTCTTTGCTACGAAAATACATGGACATGTACGCGCTTCCTGCAAGCACGACATTGACCTCATGTATCGTCGATATTATAACATGCAAAGATTGCCACAACGCGCTATATAACAAGGCCTATCTTTGAACAGTTCAAAAGAATATTCTAACAAAATTAAGTCAACTGGGACAAGTACGAATTCGCTAAGCTCTTCAGAGGTGTATAGACTGCGCTCCTCGCCACTGAATGTACGAACTGGAAATAGAGTTCAAACTTAGGGATGGACGATGTCGGTCTCACAGAATTGCTTAGCCTTTCTTATCTTTTTTTGCATTCCTTTTCTTGCAGGTTAACAAAACAATGGTTTGGTATCTTAGAGACGGAAAATTCAAGAACATCACTCGCTATGAGAATTGGGCTAGGGGTCAGCCGGGTGGCCGTACGTCACTTGTGCTGTACAGAGACCCGCGATCTGGCCGCGTAAAGTGGCTGGGCGAGTCCACGGGAGATGCGACCACCCCGAATCACCACAGACTCCCGTTTATCTGCAAGAAGCCGGCCAGGCGTAAGTTGTCTGAAAAAAGAAGTGAATATCTCTACTTTTTCATGAGCTATTTAAACAAATTATTATTTAGAATATCTATTTAAAAGGCATTTTCTAAAATTAATAATTATTTAGGACATCCGATTCATTTGCACCATCTCGAGACATATGCACTAGGATTTATTTCTAGTGATCTCTAATACGATCTTCATAAAGCCGTCATAGTCGGAGTAGTTGGCGCACGCCGTCAGCAAAAAATTTCGGTGGCTTTTGCTAGCCGAAACGGCGTACATCTGGAATAATGTTGTTTCTTTATCAATATCGCAACGCTTTCCTTCCAAACAGATTATAAATATGATAAACATGTCTAGATCGGAACTTTAAACAAGGCGCTTTGGGACCAGAGTTTTCAAACACTTTTAACGCTAGAGCATCTTGACTTTGGCAATTAGTCTCTTGTGTCAAAAATCTTGTTGTAACTTGTCTGATCTTGTCTTTATATCCAATAAATTAAATAATCTACGGCGAAACACTTCTTAGGATAACCACCTTTTGAATGAAAAAAGTACAACTGAGTCCATATAATTCTAATCTGAATAATTCTTATATACTTTTCCTTGATTTGAACTATAGTCAAGTTACCGTTTTGTATTCTCCTTTTGTAATGTGTACTGATAATTCGAATTTTGGATAGGTTGAACTTAAATTTGGTTCCCATGCAGTTCAAAGTATCCGAACTAAATTGTATAGTTTTAAGTTTAAATCATTCTCTTTTTTAGGTAAATGCGTGAGGCTGCGTTATCGAGATGGCAGAGACTACAGAGGCCACCTTGACCATACATGGGAAGGCTACACCTGCCAGCGCTGGACAGAGAACTATCCTCACAACCATCCGTTGGTCAACGTGAGCAGAGCAGCCGCCGCCTGGATGAGAGCATCGGCTAAAAGCAACACAACCAGTGCTGGGAGTCAGGAGTTCAAGGACGGCTTAGGAAGCCACAACAAGTGCAGGAATCCTTCCGGTTTGCGCCGCAACCGACCCTGGTGCTACACAACGAAACGACGTCACGAGTGGGGCTACTGTGACGTCAGTCCTTGTAGTAGCACTTTGCGCCGATCTGGGCGAGGCAGTTTTAGACAGGGCAATTCAAGGAGGAATACCCCGAGACGAGGAACCACGAGGGAACTCAAACAAAATCGAAAGCGTACCAGACCTACTTCGTCCAGACGAAAAGAAACAAGACCAAGAATTTCTAAACAAAGAACTAATAAAGAAAGAAATTCAAAGCGAGTTTCACCGAGATCAGAAGTTCCCAAAAGACGCTCAAAATCGCAGGGAACATCAACACGAGGCTCAAAAAGAAAGATAACTCCTAGACAAAAGACACCAAGGCGGGCAAATCCTAAACCAAGCACTACGCGTCAAAAGCCATCAAGAAAAGGCTCCACAATACAAGGTAGTCTCAGGCAACGTTCGTCAAGGGAAAAAACCCAAAAGTCAAGAAAAAAGAGAATCTCAAAGAATGTTACAGCTGGACAGGACGCTAGAACTGCTCACCAGAGAAGTAAAAACGTAAAGGTCCGACGGCGAAGAATTCTGAAGCAAAATACTGCAAAACAAAGCATCCCGAAACAGAAAACTCCTACGAAAAGTGCTGTGAAACATCGAAATCCAAGGTGAAGAGCTTAGCCCGTTGATTGATTATAAAATCGCTAGCTCAAGTACAGTTTTGTTGTAGAATAGCAAGTTATCACAAGCTGATATTTCAAGTTGATGACCAGGAGCGAGAGACCAGCAGCGAGAAAGGCTTTTTTGAAAGTTGGTGATCGATACTTACAACTATAGGCTATAAAACCGGTTTAATCAAACATATAAAGAGGGCTTTGTGTTTAGATTGCTGGATTTGATCTACTGCCTCTACAAATTAGAAGTTTACACATTACACTCATATTATAATCATAACTTGCATTTATTACCTTTGCAAATATATTCAAAACAAGCTAGGCCTACAACATTAATTAAGGTTACCTCACAGGCGCTAATTTTAATTTTTTTCCCTAAGATTTGAACATAACAAAGGGGACTTCCGTGGCAGCAAATACATGTATTCTATTTGTGGTAGATTCAAACCATGCATCTGTCAGACACTTCACGCACGTACAAGTACGTGCTGTATTTTCAATTCTGAAAATCATTGCGCTTAGAATGTTAACAAATTTCAAATAGGACGTTATTTTCGACAGGGCAATATCAAAGCGCTTAGTAAGTACGCAAACGCAAGAAAAAGATTAAGATTTTGCATGAAATTCTATTATAGTGTTGGCACCGGTACGTCTGGGACATGTGAAGAATTGGCAGCACAACGTGCTAAAATTAATGTTTCTGTTCTGTTGAAGGCATTGCTCTTCCTTCACAGGCATTTTCAAAAATATGTTATATATAAAAACATTCATAAGAGGGCAAAATCAGCAGGACCTGCATTTTTTCTATAAATGAGAACATTGCTTATGTGCATTATGTTGCCGTCAAGTCTAATTAAATTGCAAACTGTTATGTTTATCGCGCGTTTTAAGTTATCATCTGTTTTTATTCTATTACAGGATTTTTTAATGATATTGCATATCAACTTTTATCACCATCCACCACTGTTACCGCATTAGCATGATATTTTTGTTCGTCATTACCATTCTCCCCGACATCACTATCATCTTTGTCTTCATCATCATCCGTCTGAAAATCAATAAGTACATGTTCGTTATATGCTCCGTAAGTCAATCTTTAATGACCCGGACGTTAACAGTTAAACATTACAACATGTTTATATTCTAAGTAAGTATTTTTCTGAACTTGCAAAAACTTTAAACTGTATAAAACTATAAATATTTTTGGGGAAAATATAAGCCCTTTTGTTGATTTAAAATATAAAGGAAAAGAGGAAAATAGACTTTAAAAGGGCATTGTCTGAAATTATTTCCGACATGCGACTTATTTGAAGTTGTTGCGAAACAGATTTCCTAACAACCCCTCTCCCCTACATCCTCATCATAGTCATATTGATCATCATCATTCTCATCAGCATTAACACATTGTATGTACCAACAGCGTTGTGGAGCATTAAAATTGTTTTCTTTATCTATATTATTGAACCCATTGGTTAATTTTCTTATTGTTGCCACCACCATTGCAAATAATACCAACAATATTGTACAAATTCCCATATTCATCATATAGATTAATAAAAGTAGCACAAGGGTGACTTAAACTAACTTTTGATCCTATCACAGTAGTTCTGGTCTAAATCTACCTATTGTGTATCAAAGGAAGTGGTTTTTCTTTTAAAGCGGCATAATACTTTTCCTATCCAGCCACACAAAGAAATGAGCAATCTGCAAGAAGGAATGCGAAGAGATTGTGCTTCCCAAGTTGTGACTTAGACTTAGGTCAGAACCATTATTACATGCTTTTTAAAACTAATTTGTTATTTCCTTCGAATCTCATTTTTTAAAAACCCACGGCTTTTGCTTTAGGCATTTTTTTCTCTTTAGAACAAAAAGACATACATGTACTGTAATTTGCATCCCTGAAAAATAAATTTGTTTATAAAAACCCGTGGATAGCGTATGATTGAAATTGTGAGTGGCAACACTTAAACATACCATGAGACAAGTGAAATGAGTGAGTATGCAAAGAAGAAACGCACGAAGAAAAGTCAGTTTCATGAGCAACGGTGTTCATGATAACTTTTGAGAGTTTGGTATGCCTGGAGTTGATGTTGATAAGGTTGTTGAAGACTGAAACTTAGTAAATGATGGTAGATGTGATAATGATAATAATGGTGTGAATGAGAAGCAATATGCATGATGATATAGTTTTCAATGCCAATTTGTTTGAACATGTATAATCACGAAAATGATAACGATGCATCTAAGGCAATAGTGGTGATAATCATCGTGAAAATTAAAAATAGAAAGTATAACTTTATGTCTTCAGCTGAGAGGACCTTAGAATGTTGAGCTCATTTTCTTCTCAACTCAGAGATTAGTTAAAATTTATTAACGAAAAGCTTCTCTTTGTTGACCTTTTCATAATTATATTTTTTTACACTAACAAGAAAAAAAAATGTAAGCCGCAGATGCCTAAGAATATAAAAAAAACTGAAAATATATTTAAATTTGAAACAAAAAGAAAACGGAACAGTAGTTCCTTCACAAGACAATGACCTCGCCAAAAATTAAACGAAATAATTTGGTGCTGTGAGATTGTTTTCAGCGAGCATCATCAGTAGCAGCAGCAGCTATAGTAGTAGTATTAATAGTAGTAGTAGTAGTAGTAGTAGTAATAGTAGTAGTAGTAATAGTAGTAGTAGTAATAGTAATAGTAGTAGTAGTAGTAGTAGTAGTAGTAGTAGTAGTAATAGTAGTAGTAGTAGTATAAGTTGTAGTGGTAGTGTTTGTTATTGTGGTTATCGCAAGTTTACTCTTTAGGCCCCACGTCATTCAATTCCTTTTATTTTTCTCAATCGACGATGTTTGTCAATCCTGTAATGAAATTTCAAGACAGTGAAATCCTAATTCTTCTTCCAAGACTCTTCTCACTTGTCTTTGTCATTCGTTGAGATAAAATATTTTGTAATTTTTTTGTAGGGTCTTCTGTGCCTACCCCATTATTTTCCATGTAAAAATTTATCTAGTTTTTGTGATTGTCACTCTATCATTTGTTCGCCCGTTTGCCTGTCTATCTAGCTGTCAGTTTGTTTTCTTCTGCGGCTGCTCAAAGATCCCCAATAACGAGATATCGACAGCCCTAATTCTACCTTCAAGAAGAGGAATCGGTTAGGGTAGTTTTGCCTGTCAAGAGGGCCGCCGGCAGCGGTTGTAAAAAATTGCGCTTGTGATGGCGAACCCCCCTCTCGTCCGGCAGCGACAAACCTCTACTGCTACTCACTCGCTCTTTGTATCGGCACAGGAAGAGTGCGGAAGTAAGAAAGTAAACTCTAGATAGACGAAGATCAAGGTCTATATTTAGTGAGTCTTCATCAATACAAGAGCGTACCTATCAATACAAGAGACTATCCGCTCTCTCTCTCCCACATGTACTCAGTCTAATGTAGTTCGGCGCTATGCTATTGACTTGGCTGAGCACAAGAGCTACACTTAGAGGAAAGAGAGTATCAGACAGACGCTTGTAAGGTTTCGAAGATTTAACATAGATTAAGATAGTTTCTCGTTGGATGAACTGAGTAAGTCATGAATTTTTTCCTCTATGCATGCTTTTAACATTTTTAGTAAGATTGATAACTACACTTAATAGTAACATCGGCATACTCCATCGTTTTTTTAACAATGTAGCCTATTGTATTGTTTACTGCACTAGAGACTAAAATGATACAAACTGTATGCATACCGACAGAAGGATTTTTAGCATGCTTTCGTTTATCACTGGTCAATGACGGACTTCTTGTAATCCTGGCGGAGGTTATGTTTAGTTCTGTGCAAGGGCTACTTGTGCGTGTAGTAGACCTTGGTTCTGTGATATAAATGTAGTGAATTTAAATAAATAACACAGCAGAAGATGTGGACATGTTCAGCTGCATTCATTGATACTAGTTTCCATATTGAAACAATAAAACCAAGAGTGCCAATTGTTTTTTTTTAATTCAGAGCATTGTAACATATGAATTTAATTTTTGAATCAGTGAAAAAAAACCACGGGTCAGCTCATGGGACTAGCTGTACTTTATTATTGAACTATTATATTTTCCGTAGATTATTTTAGTCTGTTTTATTTTTGCAAAAAGCACAGCTAATTTATTACATTTAAATAGGGGAGACCTAAATAAAACCCCTCAGAATTTTGGCACAACCTAACAATTTTTCGATATGTGTTGAGACTTTCCAGAAATAAATGATTTCTGTGTGCTGTTGGCTTCAATAAATCAAACGTTTTAAAAGCTGAGTACGGTTAAAAGAAAAGTGTAACAGTAGAAGTTTGATAAAAAAAGGTAACATTTTTGCCACAGATTTGCCCCCTTTTAGTAAACATAACGACTACTTAAATAAAAGTTTTAAAACTCTGCACAATTTGATATCAATATTCTGTGAGTTAAGGCATATTTTCTTGTACAAAAAGATAAGATAATCTTTAAAAACAAGTTTTAATACAGATCATAGAATGACTAACAGAGGAGGTACTCACGTTGTGAAACCTCTGACAATAACCCAGATAACTGATAACAATCTCCCAGTTCGTGTGAAAAGTCAGTTTCAAATATAGAACTAGATACCTGTCTTCCAGGAAAGGTTGATATGTCACGCAAACACTATGACCCAGGCTACCTTTCAGCCTGGTCGATCTTCTCTGGATAAGGAATGAGTGGAGTGCCGCCCTCGCGTATCACTTAGACCGGGGGGAGAGAAACACGCAATAAATTTAAAAACAACAATTATGCCCAAATAATAAAAACTTGATATCCACTTCAACGCACAGCAAACTAACCCATCTGGTCAAATAACTTAGCACAGTCAAGGAAAAAAAGACATTTCAAGCAAGAGTTTATTTTTTATAGGTCTAGATGAGATTTTTTTGTACCCAGACCTAGAGCAGATTTTGGTACCCAGGAAAAAGTATGACACGGAAGTCTGTCATTTTGGCAAGAGCTAACGTGTTTGTCAGCTGTAAGTGACACAGCTCATGGTTTATTAGTAACGCCGCGTTGGGAGTTACCTTTGGCAACTCAAGACTGGAAAACTGTTCATGTATTTGAGCAATGTTGTATTTCTGACCTCAGTCTGTTAAGGTTATTTTTTCGAGTGGTTTAGATCTACCTGATAAATGCCTTGAGCAGGATCTTTTACTTGAAAAATTATTAAATAATTTCTTAGCTCTACGTGAAATAAAAATTCTGTTTCAAATTGGATACATACCTATAGATATATAGATCTACATATAGTGACATATATTTCATGCGGTATAGTGTAAAATACCTTTCGCTGAGACTTAAATCGACACTTCAAATCCTAATCTACCCTTAGCAAATCATAAGATTCCATTAAGGAAAAGCATTCAATTCTATTTTTCGGAACTTTTGCTAGTATATATGACGTTTGAGAACAATATAGTTAGAACTTTCTACAAGTATGCTTACTCTTAGAGCATCATTGGATGAACTATAAGTATTGAGCACTATAATTTCTTACAGTCATGTTTATTGTGCACCATAAATTTGACTAACAGCCACGCTCTCTAACACAAAGTGGACGGTCTCTTTCATATAAATGTTATGCAAGTTTAAGATAATAAACAAACTTACAACGTTTGGATCAATTTTATACAAGCACTCACTGTTTAACAAAAATATTTCTAGATCCATGTCACGAAAAATATGTTTGCCGTAAGTCTTTTCAACAATTTTGCCTTACAATTTATTTTAATTAAAAAAATAATGAAAAACAAAACCACCTATTTCTTTTTCCGTTCTGAATACTTCTTTGTTTGTTTGGAATCATACCTTTTTTATCCTATAATACTTAATCCATGGTGTTGTAAGTTTAAAACCTGCATTGTAACTGTACATGATAATGATTATGATGATGTAGATGAAGAAG